>JAWQFJ010001667.1:15165-31320 GCA_034096865.1 Theodoxus fluviatilis
TGTGTGCCTCTGTCTCTGTGTGTCTCTGTCTCTGTGTGCCTCTGTCTTTGTGTGTCTCTGTCTCTGTGTGTCTCTGTCTCTGTGTCTGTGCCTCTGTCTATGTGAGCCTCCGTCTCTGTGTGCCTCTGTCTCTGTGTGCCTCTGTCTCTGTGTGCCTCTGTCTCTGTGTGCCTCTGTCTCTGTGTGCCTCTGTCTCTGTGTGCCTCTGTCTCTGTGTGCCTCCGTCTCTGTGTGCCTCTGTCTCTGTGTGCCTCTGTCTCTGTGTGCCTCTGTCTCTGTGTGCCTCTGTCTCTGTGTGCCTCTGTCTCTGTGTGCCTCTGTCTCTGTGTGCCTCTGTCTCTGTGTGCCTCTGTCTCTGTGTGCCTGTCTCTGTGTGCCTCTGTCTCTGTGTGCCTCCGTCTCTGTGTACCTCTGTGTCTTTGTGCTTCCGTCTCTGTGTGCCTCTGTCTCTATGTGCCTCTGTCTCTGTGTGCCTGTCTCTGTGTGCCTCTGTCTCTGTGTGCCTGTCTCTGTGTGCCTCTGTCTCTGTGTGCCTGTCTCTGTGTGCCTCTGTCTCTGTGTGCCTCTGTCTCTGTGTGCCTCTGTCTCTGTGTGCCTGTCTCTGTGTGCCTCTGTCTCTGTGTGCCTGTCTCTGTGTGCCTCTGTCTCTGTGTGCCTCTGTCTCTGTGTGCCTCTGTGTCTGTGTGCCTCTGTCTCTGTGTGCCTGTCTCTGTGTGCCTCTGTCTCTGTGTGCCTGTCTCTGTGTGCCTCTGTGTCTGTGTGCTTCCGTCTCTGTGTGCCTCTGTGTCTGTGAGCCTGTCTCTGTGTGCCTGTCTCTGCGTGTCTCTGTTTCTGTGTGCCTCTGTCTCTGTGTGTCTCCGTCTCTGTGTGCCTCCGTCTCTGTGTGCCTCTGTCTCTGTGTGCCTGTCTCTGTGTGTCTCTGTTTCTGTGTGCCTCTGTCTCTGTGTGCCTCCGTCTCTGTGTGCCTCTGTCTCTGTGAGCCTCTGTCTCTGTGTGCCTCCGTCTCTGTGTGCCTCCGTCTCTGTGTGTCTCTGTCTCTGTGTGCCTGTCTCTGTGTGCCTCCGTCTCTGTGTGCCTCCGTCTCTGTGTGTCTCTGTCTCTGTGTGCTTCTGTCTCTGTGTGCCTCCGTCTCTGTGTGTTCCTCCGTCTCTGTGTGCCTGTCTCTGTGAGCCTCCGTCTCTGTGAGCCTCCGTCTCTGTGAGCCTCTGTCTCTGTGAGCCTCCGTCTCTGTGTGCCTCTGTCTCTGTGTGCCTCTGTCTCTGTCTCTGTGTGCTTCCGTCTCTGTGTGCCTCTGTCTCTGTGTGCCTCTGTCTCTGTGTGCCTCTGTCTCTGTGTGTTCCTCCGTCTCTGTGTACCTCTGTGTCTGTGTGCTTCCGTCTCTGTGTGCCTCTGTCTCTGTGTGCCTCCGTCTCTGTCTCTGTGTGCCTCCGTCTCTGTGTCTGTGTTCCTCCGTCTCTGTGTACCTCTGTGTCTGTGTGCTTCCGTCTCTGTGTGCCTCTGTCTCTGTGTGCCTCTGTCTCTGTCTCTGTGTGCCTCCGTCTCTGTGTGTCTCTGTCTCTGTGTGCCTCTGTCTCTGTGTGTCTCTGTCTCTGTGTGTCTCTGTCTCTGTGTGCCTCCGTCTCTGTGTGCCTCTGTCTCTGTGTGCCTCTGTCTCTGTGTGTCTCTGTCTCTGTGTGTCTCTGTCTCTGTGTTCCTCCGTCTCTGTGTACCTCTGTGTCTGTGTGCCTCTGTCTCTGTGTGCCTCTGTCTCTGTGTGTCTCCGTCTCTGTGTGCCTCCGTCTCTGTGTACCTCTGTGTCTGTGTGCCTCTGTCTCTGTGTGCCTCTGTCTCTGTGTGTCTCTGTCTCTGTGTGCCTCCGTCTCTGTGTGCCACCGTCTCTGTGTGCCTCCGTCTCTGTGCGCCTGTCTCTGTGTGCCACCGTCTCTGTGTGCCTCCGTCTCTGTGCGCCTGTCTCTGTGTGCCTGTCTGTGTGTGCCTGTCTGTGTGTGCCTCTGTCTATGTGTGCCTCCGTCTCTGTGTGCCTGCCTCTGTGTGCCTCCGTCTCTGTGTGCCACCGTCTCTGTGTGCCTCCGTCTCTGTGCGCCTGTCTCTGTGTGCCTGTCTGTGTGTGCCTCTGTCTATGTGTGCCTCCGTCTCCGTGTGCCTATGTATGTGTGTGCATCTATCTGTGTGCACCTGTCTCAGCGTGCCTCTGTGTCAGTGTGCCTGTCTCTGTGTGCCTCTGTCTCTGTATGCCTCGGTCTATGTGTGCCTGTAGGGAAAGACACACACCACAACAAGCCACAGAGTTATGGACACCCAGTTCGGTTTCCACAGCAGAAAGAAGCGCAACAACAACAGCAACAGGAGGCAGGTGCCGCCAGTATCACGGTGGCTGCTCCCCTTGCAGACAGTCGGCGTCAGTCCACAGTGCACGGCACAGCATGTCTACAGACTCCAGGCTGGGCAGACAGCCAGATCGGGGAGGGGGGGGGGGGGGGGGGGGGGGGGGGGGAGGTGTGCGTGCAGTGTGTGTGTAACTTTTTCCTCTCCAGTTCCCATCAGGTCCCAGAGAGGCTGTCGGCAGTTTGCTGTTCTAACCCCAAGAGGCATCCTACCATTTGTTCAAGGTCATTACTGCTCTCTCTCTCTCTCTCTCTCTCTCTCTCTCTTTCTCTCTCTCTCTTTCTCTCTCTCTCTCTCTCTCTTTCTCTCTCTCCCTCTGAATAGGCTTCTGTTTGTCCCTTTTTCATTCCCGCTAGTTTGCAGTAAGGCTCCAAGAATACTTTTAGAAAATTACTTAAGTGCGTTTTTCTGCGAGTTTCCACACGTGTACGGAGTGAGTCCATTTGTCAAGTAAACAGACCGCTTTAAACTGGAGGTTTGTTCTCTTCCCTATCACAGGAAGAAATAAGCAGCAGGGAAAAAGTGTAAAGGCAACTGGTATTGGGGTAATGGCCGTGTCAGCGGGTGTGCCATTCTTACTCAGAAGAAACACATTGATGTAACATTAAGCACACATGCTTAAAGCGATGAGGTGAGAAAAAATTAAACCTTGGATTGCGCTTTTAGTACAAGTGTTCACTTTTTAAAGAACTACGTAAGATTGTAAGCAGCTATCTGTACACGAACTACTCTAGCTGCTCCAACAACCTGCTATCTGTACACGAACTGCTCTAGCTGCTCCAACAAGCAGCTATCTGTAGACGAACTGCTCTAGCTGCTCCAACAAGCAGCTATCTGTAGACGAACTACTCTAGCTGCTCCAACAAGCAGCTATCTGTAGACGAACTGCTCTAGCTGCTCCAACAAGCAGCTATCTGTAGACGAACTGCTTTAGCTGCTCCAACAAGCAGCTATCTGTAGACGAACTGCTCTAGCTGCTCCAACAAGCAGCTATCTGTAGACGAACTACTCTAGCTGCTCCAACAACCTGCTATCTGTAGACGAACTGCTCTAGCTGCTCCAACAAGCAGCTATCTGTAGACGAACTGCTCTAGCTGCTCCAACAAGCAGCTATCTGTAGACGAACTACTCTAGCTGCTCCAACAACCTGCTATCTGTACACGAACTGCTCTAGCTGCTCCAACAAGCAGCTATCTGTAGACGAACTGCTCTAGCTGCTCCAACAACCTGCTATCTGTACACGAACTGCTCTAGCTGCTCCAACAAGCAGCTATCTGTAGACGAACTGCTCTAGCTGCTCCAACAAGCAGCTATCTGTGGACGAACTGCTCTAGCTGCTCCAACAAGCAGCTATCAGTAGACGAACTGCTTTAGCTGCTCCAACAAGCAGCTATCTGTACACGAACTGCTCTAGCTGCTCCAGCAACCTGCTATCTGTAGACGAACTACTCTAGCTGCTCCAGCAAGCAGCTATCTGTAGACGAACTGCTCTAGCTGCTCCAGCAAGCAGCTATCTGTAGACGAACTACTCTAGCTGCTCCAACAAGCAGCTATCTGTAGACGAACTGCTCTAGCTGCTCCAACAACCTGCTATCTGTAGACGAACTGCTCTAGCTGCTCCAACAACCTGCTATCTGTAGACGAACTGCTCTAGCTGCTCCAACAAGCAGCTATCGCCCCAGGGGTGTCGTCACCAGGAACTTCTGCCAGGCCCGCGATGAAGCAAGGTGCCCTTTCACGGACAGACTGCTTGAGCTACACTGACAAGCAACTGCTTGCAGCTACAGACACTGGAAGCTGCTGGCAGCAACTACGGTGCTTAGCTAATAGTAGCTACACGCGCCTAAACTGGCAGCTACACTAGCCTGCAGCTGTGGTTATGCCGGTCTGGACTTCGCTGGCGGTTGTCCACGATTCGCACGCATTCACTGAGAATGCAACCCCTTCTCCTCACCCCCCACTTCTCTTCCCCCTTCCCCTTCCCCCCCCTTCCCCCTTCCCCTTTTACTGCCAGGTAATTAAAAACGGTCTCTGAAAAAGAGCTCACTACGTCAAAAGCAATTAGCTCCAATAACAAGCACGCCATTTCTGACTCCTGGGCAGGAAGGGTAGTTGGGGGAGAGGTTTACGGGAGGAAGGTGTTGTGTAGTTCAAAGTGAAGGTTTACAGCTCTATGCCAAGGTGAGCTCCAAGGTGACAGATGTACCTGGCACTTCTTTTTCGCGTTCAGGGTTCACTGGTTCACCATCTTTCTACAACATTTCCTCCGTTCCTTCATCCCGAAACCTCCACATTTTTTTCTTCCTTCACCGCCCGTCCCTCTTCACCCCATCAACACCGTGCTTGGTTTCCTCCATGAAACTCTCCAAGAAAGTTTCCTTTTGTTTGAAATTCGTTTCCCAGGCAACGCAAATCCCCTGTTTCCCCGTACCACGTGCCCAGACTGCAGCACACTCAGGGGAGATAACCTGAATGCCGCTTCCAATTTCCGGCTTAGACTCCGGAAGGCAGGCGCTGGGCGTGGGCAGCAGTGATGGGCGAAAGGCGAGGTGAAGTGGACGGGGAAAGACGCGTGTTTCAGGCCAGGGGATATGAGGGGTTAACAGGCAGATAATGTCATTAGTGGGCCTGCTTCTCGCCTCCGTGCGGGGGCAGAAATAGACAGGGAATCTGGAGGCCCAGTCAGAGTTCAAGCAGGGACAGCTGGTGGGATCCACCTCAAGCCTACCGCTTGGAGGGGCCCCGCGCTAATTAATCCAATCAAAAGCTCTGACATGCTAAGTGAGTTCACAGGGATGCGTGTTGCAGCTCTTTCCGGTTTGGAGGAAGAGCACGCTTTCAAAGAGGAAACTAAACCAATGAAAAGAATTGACTTAGCAGTAAACATGCTGTCTTGAGATTGGTCTTCTTGTACATTGATCTAGACAGAAGGAAGATTCCAATGTTTCTCTTTCACACATTTTTGGATCAGGCCTTACTTCAGCTTCAACTTCGTGCACAAAGCATGTTCTGGGAATACCCTTGCCTGGAGAATGTTCCTATGGTGACTCCTGTTTTCTGTTTGATCAGAGCTCAACAATCAACAACAACTACAACAGCACCAACAACAACAGTAACAACATATATTACGCACACAATAAAACACTGTAAGACTGCAAGTGCTGTTTTCACCTCAATAAACTTTAGTAAAGCTATCTGAATTACGTGTCAAAACGTGTGAAATGTCGGCAATGCAACAAGAATACAACAGCGCTTTACACATCTGTCAAAAAAGAGAGGTACATTTCTTTGAGCCTCTGTCACAGTACTTGTACGTATGGCAGACATGACCAGCCTCTGTCACAGTACTTGTACGTATGGCAGACATGACCAGCCTCTGTCACAGTACTTGTACGTATGGCAGACATGACCAGCCTCTGTCACAGTACTTGTACGTATGGCAGACATGACCAGCCTCTGTCACAGTACTTGTACGTATGGCAGACATGACCAGCCTCTGTCACAGTACTTGTACGTATGGCAGACATGACCAGCCTCTGTCACAGTACTTGTACGTATGGCAGACATGACCAGCCTCTGTCACAGTACTTGTACGTATGGCAGACATGACCAGCCTCTGTCACAGTACTTGTACGTATGGCAGACATGACCAGCCTCTGTCACAGTACTTGTACGTATGGCAGACATGACCAGCCTCTTTCACAGTACTTGTTCGTATGGCAGACATGACCAGCCTCTGTCACAGTACTTGTACGTATGGCAGACATGACCAGCCTCTGTCTCAATTCCCTGCAGAAATAGCCGTCCATTCAAAGGTCTGTGCCAAACACTCATGCCTTCTCCATCAACGCATTTGAAAACTTCACTCATGACGTCTATTTCTCTCTCACTGGCACTCTCACCTTCATGGTTTCACGCTGGGAGATGGTGTTCTTCTGGTGCTCGGGCAGCCTGTCGTGCGTGGTAAGGAGGTGCTCCGCCCTGTCCAGCCACTCCTTCACCTTCATCAGCTGAGTCTGGAAGTCGATGAACAGACCCTCCAGGCGGGAGCTCTCCTCCTGCAACACGGAGCAACACGGATTTCAAAACCTGCCCCAGTCCTATCTTTCGTCAGTGTTCCACTCATAGTCTTCATCTCTTTGTCTCATCCTCCACATTTCTACCTCCTTCATGCAGAGAAAGGTGACCAAAGACCATGTTCATAGAACTCTGTAATGACAGGCAGCCTTGTGTAAAGGAGCTGCTATCTGGTATTCCATGTGCCTTTGATCTATTATTAATTCACTGACATGACACTGCCAGACACTTAAGAGATGGGCATGCTCAACATTGGCATGACACAGCTGTATGTCTTATGATGTATCAAATTTCTTATTCATTGGCTAACAGGAAGAAATTAGATACATTATTAGGCTTGTAGCTATGACATGCCAATGCTGAACATGTCCATTGGGAAGTGCCTAGTAATGTGACTCAGAGAGTTAACTGATAACCACAGCTAAACACGTCATAAACATTCCAATTTTACTCCCTTAAGTCTTGAACATACACCAAAATTCAGACCTTAGATGAACAGGGGGAAAGAATCATTTTGAGAACGACTTAAAATTCTCCCCATCAAAGCAAATTGTTGGCTGCCCCTTCGCCAGCTATGAAAATACAATGGCTTGATGGCAGCACGTCCTTACAAGACAGCGCCAGAGGAGGACACTGGGGGAGGGCCACCTACCTGCAGGGCGGAGTGGCGGCGGCTGAGACGGTGGCTGAGCTCCAGCCACTGCTCCCCCAGCTGCTGCACCTGCTGCCTGGCCTCCTGGGTGATGTCCCCTTCCTGGCTCAGGCTCTGCAGCTGCACCGTCAGCTCCCGCACCGAGGCCAAACCTGCCTCGTGTCTGGCCAGCTCCTCCTGCGTGCTCTGCAAGGCCAGGGCAGGTAAAACAGGATTCCATGGAGAAAGTCTCTCAAGCTGGGTCTTACAGACCCAAAGAAAAGAATAATGTTTTTGTTGGAATCAGTGACTCTGCTTTTATGTTCTGTCAGGGAGGGGTCATCAAGACAGCTGCATGGGCGGATGGATGGCCAGTCAGACGAATGGCCAGTCAGACAAATGGCCAGTCAGACAGAGGGCCCAGCACACTGACTTTTGAAAACTAGTATTGACTTTTACAAAGACTCACATTTGAACAAATCTTTGGTAGTATGAAACTGGATACACCATCGCTCATTTCTTTCAAAATTTATACATTCAAAAGAATTTTTTGAACAACTGTACCCCAGTCAACCAGGAGCACTTCAATCTTCTTGTCTGATTATGTTGTTATTTGTCAGATAAAAGCTGTCAGATTTTCATAATAGCTAGAAGAAAATTGCTCTCATTTTCGTCATAAATACATATTCTTCAAGTTCCACAAGACCTGTTTCCACACTTACACTCAGGAAGGATCTTACTTCGAGTGAATGAGGTTCATTTCCAAATGACATTACAGGACAGGAGCAAATGAACATGAGGTTGTGAGCAATGACGGGACCTGTCCTTACCTTGACATACTGTATCTCCTCCTCCACGTTGAAGGAGGCAGTGTTGGCCTCACGTGTTGCCAGCTCTGTGTTGGTGGCAGCCACGAACTCCTCCAGCCCCACCATCTCCTTCTTGAGTCGTCTTGCCATCTTCAGCCCCTTCTCCAGCTCAAGCTTGGTCTTGGTCACCTTTACAACCAATCACAGCCATTGTCACAAACCTGGCATCCAATGACAATTCATGTCACTTGAATTTCCTAGGTGTATACTCTCTCACTCTCTCTCTCTCTCTCTCTCTCTCTCTCTCTCTCTCTCTCTCTCTCACACACACACACACACACACATCTCACAAATGTCTTTTGTCCTTGATTTTTCTGCTGATTAAATTTTTTTAAGGTCGGCTACTTTTCTTAGATTTACTGTTGGAAGTTAACATTTGTCATAGTTACACAGACTTCATTACGAAGAAACCAGAGCCACACAACTGATACATATTAAGGCAGATGTTGAAACTTAATGAGTTCAGTATAAAATATTAACAAGAGTTGGCTAGACATAATGAGTAATATCTTGCTAAAAGCTTAAAGAAAAAGAATAGTGCAGAAAGAAAAGTGAAATGACAGAAAAGATTAAGGGTCTGTTTTAACGAGCTACAGGAAGATTTAATCAGTTCTTGAAAATCCCAAGTATCCCTCCAAGTGCAAAATGTTAGTGAGAGAATCACAACAGACACATCACTGTACGACTTTGAACATAAACATATCATTCAATCAGTAATTTTGCAATCATGCCACAACTGCCACCCAGTAGAAATCTGTCAGGACCAGTTAACATAATGCAAAACATGTTCTTTAGAGATGTGTTCATATGTTTGAGATGCATGATACTCACACATCACATTGATACATTAATTACAATGATATGCTTCTGCTTTTTCCTATGACAATCCATCGATGACATTCAATGTTGTGGACAACAAACAGAACAAAGAGTTTTAACGTTTCAACTTCTCACTGCCTGACATCTTAGCATATGTTGATAATGTTGTAGGATTTTCCCCCAAAATTACCAACACTAGTAAAAACATCAAAACAATATGGAGTCGTTTCTTGCACTATCCACTGAGATTGCTAGTTTTATTAATATCATGTGTTCCCAAACTTTAGATAAAATTTCAGTTTCTTCCTAGATTTCCTCAAAGTATCCAGTAACAAGGTAATCTCCAAGATGCACAGTATTAAATGTGGTATTCAAAAATCACTAACTGACAAGTACAGATGAATCTTTCCAACCTCCAAGAAAGACCTACAAACAATATTGTGATTCTGAACATAGCAACTTCCTCTCTCCAATGAAAGATGCACAACTACAATATTTTTAGTGCAATGCAAACATATACTCATGCACATGTCTCCATATCTCTGTACACATAAATGACCATGCCTCATCATCAGTAAAAGATAACCCTTCCCTATACAGCTGATGTAATGAACAAAGGAAATGTACAAATTGATATTAAAGAAATATCATCTCATCCTGGCTACAAATGCATTCTAAACATTTGAGTGATACAATGGCCAGTAAAGTTGGTGTCCAACAAGGCAACACTGAATAGTCTAAAATTCCGGGAGACAGCAATGAAGTGATCAGTCAGTCACAGTCCATGCCAATTTTTCAGTTGCTACCAAAACATAAGAAGTATATCCTATACCCAGAATAAAAACTATGCTGACTGACATCTCAGCAATTTCAAGAAAATAAGAAGATTGTACTATCACACATTCCATTCAACCTAATGTATGCCATTTGATTTTCTCCCTCAGTACAACACAAATTCTGAGATGTCCTGTGCATATTGATTTTAGTAGTTGTTTCCGCATCCTAATGGAATCTTCAATTTGCATTAAGGGCTTCAGTTGTTTGTGTATTTCAGAACAAGGGATGTCAAGAGCGTGATGCAGGCTAAATTTTGCGTGATTACAATTTTTTTAACTTCAGGTGCCTCCGATGACCTTTTCTGCCCCTAAAAAGAATTGATCTTATTTCAGAAAACTGTCAACAAATCCCAAGAATACACACACCTACAATGACATGCTCCTAAATTGACTGCACATTTTAATCCTGAGAGTGAAAGCTTCATCATTCTAATAGTTGATACTCCAGATTTTGTCACAGTACAATGTGCAGATGTCACATTTCTCAATGTGTTTCAGACAGATGGACAGATGGATGGACGGACGGACGGACAGACAGACAGTCAGATAATCTTTATTCATTCAAACATCATGGAAATTGGGTGTGTGCAGTTTCACCATCCAGGCGGTGTTGATACATGTTGGTTGTCTGAAAGCCAAGTTTAACCTGGCAGATGCAGGACAGAGGTGCATCATGACTGACCACAACTGACTCCATGTCATCCCCTTATGCCATGCGCCCAGACTGATTTGGTCAACCGTCACTTGCATTGAACAAGGCATCCATGCTACAGAAGCCATCTCTACCCAAAGGCCCCCTGTGGGATGGGGGTGAGAAAGGACCCCTTGTGGGATGGGGGTAAGAAAGGACCCCCTGCATCTCCCTACACAATTCAGGAGAGGAAGTAACCAGGGAAACTGAGACTTCAACTTGCTCTGGCTCTTACTAGCTCAGCTGATTTTCCTTATCAATGACCTCACATAGCCTGTCAAGACTGGTGGGCTGTGAAGCTTCATTCTACGTGCAACTTTATCCACGGATGAAAGAATTTACTTCTCAACCACATCAGTCTAACAGTTGGGTCGAATTGGTATATTTCTCAAGCATTATTATGTACAACATTTACTATACGCAAGGTGCAACAAAGTGGTGACAAGGTGCAAAGTCCCATGCAATGCAAATTGTCTTCTTGTGCAGCAGAAGTAAAACACAGATGGTTACCAAAACCCCAAAAATGTTCCCATGTGCATAAAGATGCATCTACAGGTTCTGATGATCAGTCTACGATGCAGCAATGCAAGTTTCACAGCAAACCAAGCACATGCACAAGTTGCCAGACCAAACCTGGGTGCATTTCATACCAACACAGTGCGCCATGCTCTACCTCTACATTGTGCCTCAAGAGCCACACACCAAGTCAACTGCAAACTGCAAGACCAGGTGTACAGAGACAGCCTACTGAGTACACACACTGCACTACAAATACGGTGGTCGCAAATCCCAGGAGAAATGGGTGAGAAGAGGAGCTGTCTACTTTGCATGGAAGGAAGAGAGGAGGAAGGAGGGAAGAGAGGAGTTACTGCAGGAAAGGGTGAGAGGACAGACTGGGACAGGCTGGGAGACCTAGGGAGGGGGGGAGGGGTGGTGGCATGCCAAGGCCAGTACCTGCGACCCCAGGTCGTTATACTGCTGTTTTATGGCGTCCAGCTGCTTATTTAGCTTGTCAGGGAAGTCTACCTGCCGCCTGTCTACGACAAGGCGCCCTGTCTTGATCACATACTCCACCTCGGGCTTCAGCTCACTCATTGTCTTGTAGAATTTCTGTGAGAGAAAGGCAGGGTTTCAGATCTCCCCTTCCGCAGCAACCAATTCTTACATCCCCTTCCCACTTCTCACTTTCTCTTCACCTGAGATTTTCAACATCTACACAGTAATGATATTGATACAATTCTTGAGAATCGATTTCAAAACTATTTTTCCATATCTCAACCTAAAAGACTCAGTGTATAGAAACTAATGTTTTTCTGGTGTTCTTGCTATTTCTTGTCATGACATTTGTCTGCGTGTAATGTGCACTGACTGTCATTGAAAATGAGGCTCTCCATCTCTGCTCCTTAAAATCTGAAATTTACATGTGACCTGAAATTACATGTACTTTTTTGTTATATTCAGCATTGTGTAAAACATCCTAATGATTCATTTCAACAATGATGCTGCCACAAATATATCTGGTATGCAAGAAAATCCTTCTGTGTGTGTGATATGAAGTTTTGAGCTATTAAAGAATACTTAAATTAATGTGTGCATATGCTGCTTGAAATATAATCATGCGTCCACATATCTCTTTAACATATTTGAATGAATGTTGCTGAAATGCAATAATGTAATCAAAATGTTGCCAGTAATCATAGTACATTTCAAAATTCATCACAGCTCCCCAATCAGTAGTTAACAAGCTGAAAGACCAGAATTTAGTGACACATCCCTCCACACAAGTGTCAAAAGCATATTAGAGGAGTTGAGAGCACATGTCACCTCCACCCACTCCGAATTAGGAAAGGCAGCTTCAACCTCAAAGCCCCACAGCTTCCAGAGAATCAATCCATGCATTGAAAATTAAAGTTTTGGCAAATACGATCATGAATAAACAATGCAGTGCACTCTCCTTCTTCAGGTAACACCTCCAGCTACGGTCAAGTTGACTTCCATGTATGTGAATGTTTACCACTGTACAAGGTCTTTAACCCTATTCACTACAACTGTTTGGGGAATATTTACCACTGTACAAGGTCTTTAACCCTATACACATGTTTACCACTGTACAAGGTCTTTAACCCTATACACATGTTTACCACTGTACAAGGTCTTTAACCCTATTCACTACAACTGTTTGGGGAATGTTTACCACTGTACAAGGTCTTTAACCCTATACACATGTTTACCACTGTACAAGGACTTTAACCCTATACACATGTTTACCACTGTACAAGGTCTTTAACCCTATACACATGTTTACCACTGTACAAGGTCTTTAACCCTATACACATGTTTACCACTGTACAAGGTCTTTAACCCTATACACTACAACTGTTTGGGGAATCAACTCATCTCTCAGTCACACAACTACTGCTTGGCTGAAATTACTTACTCAAATTCTTACAGGGCTAAATGGTATGGTGCTACAAGCTGCAGCCAGTCATAAGTTGCTCCTTACAATGGAATGATACTACTCTTGTCTAAAATCACAGGACACTTACTAGTTAAATGAGCGGGTGTATGAAGTTCTCATTCAAGAAGACAGCATGAACAAACCATCTAAACCTCTTCTGTCTAAAATCACAGGACACTTACTAGTTAAATGTGCGGGTATTTGAAGTTCTCATTCAAGAAGACAGCATGAACAAACCATCTAAACCTCTTCTGTCTAAAATCACAGGACACTTACTAGTTAAATGTGCGGGTATTTGAAGTTCTCATTCAAGAAGACAGCATGAACAAACCATCTAAACCTCTTCTGTCTAAAATCACAGGACACGTACTAGTTAAATGTGCGGGTATTTGAAGTTCTCATTCAAGAAGACAGCATGAACAAACCATCTAAACCTCTTCTGTCTAAAATCACAGGACACTTACTAGTTAAATGTGCGGGTATTTGAAGTTCTCATTCAAGAAGACAGCTTGAACAAACCATCTAAACCTCTTCTGTCTAAAATCACAGGACACTTACTAGTTAAATGAGCGGGTATTTAAAGTTCTCATTCAAGAAGACAGCATGAACAAACCATCTAAACCTCTTCTGTCTAAAATCACAGGACACTTACTAGTTAAATGTGTGGGTATTTGAAGTTCTCATTCAAGAAGACAGCATGAACAAACCATCTAAACCTCTTCTGTCTAAAATCACAGGACACTTACTAGTTAAATGAGCGGGTATTTGAAGTTCTCATTCAAGAAGACAGCATGAACAAGCCATCTAAACCTCTTCTGTCTAAAATCACAGGACACTTACTAGTTAAATGAGCGGGTATTTGAAGTTCTCATTCAAGAAGACAGCATGAACAAACCATCTAAACCTCTTCTGTCTAAAAGGGAAACAACAAGAGCAGCAACAACAAAATGGCTAAATGTACAAAGTTCATCAGCATGGCTCCCAAACCCTCCACACCTGAACAGACTAACTCCATACAGCAACACCCAAAACCCAGAATTCTCAAACCACAAACAAAATGGGACACCTGAAATCCACAACAAAGGCAAACTTATGCAACTCACACCACACTAAACCAACTCCACATAACAGTGGGACAGCAGTCACCACGACTGCCTGTAGAGAGGGGCAAGGGGACGGGGGAAGGGGGAGGAGAAAAGGGGGGCAGAGGAAAGCCTACCTGCTAGAGAAGGCACTCACCATGCACTGTTCATGGCGCTGGTGGATGGTCTCAGGGTCAGCACTGGTGACCTCCAGGAAGTGAATCTTCTCCTGAATGTTGCCCAGCTCACGCCGCACATGGCTCAGCTTTGGCTCAAAGTCTGTTGGCCGCTGGAACTTTCGGAACTTCATCTTCACCTCAGTGAACTGGGCCTGTATGAAAACACTGACTTGTTTGGATCTTGGAAATTGACCAACTACCCTACAGCATACTATCGCATGTCAACTGGATGCATGCACACACCAACACACACACACACACACACACACACACACACACACACACACACACACACACACACAAACATCAGATATAAACACACATTGACATTCTCCAAAAATATGGTTGTATAGTAAATACTGCTTCACATTATCAGCATGTCAATGGCTGCACTGATTCACACAGAGACTACGGTGTGGCGAACATTCTACCCTGAGGTTGAATCTACACTTTACACATGCTCCACACAGGGGAAGTGGAGCCCCATGGTTCTATAGAAGTACCCACAACAAAAGACATGCTGGAGGCATTGAGAAGTACCCACAGCTAAAGACATGCTGGAGGCATTGAGAAGTACCCACAGCTAAAGACATGCTGGAGGCATTGAGAAGTACCCACAGCTAAAGACATGCTGGAGGCATTGAGAAGTACCCACAGCTAAAGACATGCTGGAGGCATTGAGAAGTACCCACAGCTAAAGACATGCTGGAGGCATTGAGAAGTACCCACAGCTAAAGACATGCTGGAGGCATTGAGAAGTACCCACAGCAAAAGACATGCTGGAGGCATTGAGAAGTACCCACAGCTAAAGACATGCTGGAGGCATTGAGAAGTACCCACAGCTAAAGACATGCTGGAGGCATTGAGAAGTACCCACAGCTAAAGACATGCTGGAGGCATTGAGAAGTACCCACAGCTAAAGACATGCTGGAGGCATTGAGAAGTACCCACAGCTAAAGACATGCTGGAGGCATATTGAGAAGTACCCACAGCTAAAGACATGCTGGAGGCATTGAGAAGTACCCACAGCTAAAGACATGCTGGAGGCATTGAGAAGTACCCACAGCTAAAGACATGCTGGAGGCATTGAGAAGTACCCACAGCTAAAGACATGCTGGAGGCATTTTGAGAAGTACCCACAGCTAAAGACATGCTGGAGGCATTGAGAAGTACCCACAGCAAAAGACATGCTGGAGGCATTGAGAAGTACCCACAGCAAAAGACATGCTGGAGGCATATTGAGAAGTACCCACAGCTAAAGACATGCTGGAGGCATATTGAGAAGTACCCACAGCAAAAGACATGCTGGAGGCATATTGAGAAGTACCCACAGCTAAAGACATGCTGGAGGCATTGAGAAGTACCCACAACAAAAGACATGCTGGAGGCATTGAGAAGTACCCACAGCAAAAGACATGCTGGAGGCATATTGAGAAGTACCCACAGCTAAAGACATGCTGGAGGCATTGAGAAGTACCCACAACAAAAGACATGCTGGAGGCATTGAGAAGTACCCACAGCAAAAGACATGCTGGAGGCATTGAGAAGTACCCACAGCTAAAGACATGCTGGAGGCATTGAGAAGTACCCACAGCTAAAGACATGCTGGAGGCATTGAGAAGTACCCACAGCTAAAGACATGCTGGAGGCATTGAGAAGTACCCACAGCTAAAGACATGCTGGAGGCATTGAGAAGTACCCACAGCTAAAGACATGCTGGAGGCATTGAGAAGAAACACGAAGGAGAGGTCACCTTGAGCCGCTCTGTCTGCTGCTCCAGGCGGGCAGCTGCCTCTGTCTTCCCCTGGCGCCGGTATTCCTGGGCCTGGCTCTCCATCTCTCTTAGCAGCTCCTCCTGCTGCCGGAACTCCTCCTTGACCGTCTGCAAGGCACAGTACCAACAGTGATCACACACTGTATGCATAGGCAGTACACACACTGATCACACACTGTATGCATAGGCAGTACACACAGTACTCACACACTGTATGCATAGGCAGTACAAACACTGATCACATACTGTATGCATGGGCAGTACACACACTGATCACACACTGTATGCATAGGCAGTACAAACACTGATTACATACTGTATGCATGGGCAGTACAAACACTGATTACATACTGT
>JAWQFJ010001667.1:31342-41648 GCA_034096865.1 Theodoxus fluviatilis
GGCAGTACAAACACTGATTACATACTGTATGCATAGGCAGTACAAACACTGATCACACACTGTATGCATAGGCAGTACACACAGTACTCACACACTGTATGCATAGGCAGTACACACAGTACTCACACACTGTATGCATAGGCAGTACAAACACTGATCACACACTGTATGCATAGGCAGTACAAACACTGATCACACACTGTATGCATAGGCAGTACACACAGTGCTCAGATACTGTATGCATGGGCAGTACAAACACTGATCACACACTGTATGCATAGGCAGTACAAACACTGATCACACACTGTATGCATAGGCAGTACACACAGTACTCAGATACTGTATGCATAGGCAGTACAAACACTGATCACACACTGTATGCATAGGCAGTACAAACACTGATCACACACTGTATGCATGGGCAGTACAATGATCACATACTGTATGCATGGGCAGTACAAACACTGATCACACACTGTATGCATGGGCAGTACAATGATCACATACTGTATGCATGGGCAGTACAAACAGTCATCACATACTGTATGCATAGGCAGTACACACAGTACTCAGATACTGTATGCATAGGCAGTACAAACACTGATCACACACTGTATGCATAGGCAGTACACACAGTACTCAGATACTGTATGCATAGGCAGTACCAACAGTGATCACACACTGTATGCATAGGCAGTACAAACACTGATCACATACTGTATGCATGGGCAGTACAATGATCACACACTGTATGCATAGGCAGTACAAACACTGATCACACACTGTATGCATAGGCAGTACACACAGTACTCAGATACTGTATGCATAGGCAGTACAAACACTGATCACATACTGTATGCATAGGCAGTACACACACTGATCACACACTGTATGCATAGGCAGTACACACAGTACTCAGATACTGTATGCATAGGCAGTACAAACACTGATCACATACTGTATGCATAGGCAGTACACACACTGATCACACACTGTATGCATAGGCAGTACACACAGTACTCAGATACTGTATGCATAGGCAGTACAAACACTGATCACATACTGTATGCATAGGCAGTACACACACTGATCACACACTGTATGCATAGGCAGTACAAACACTGATCACACACTGTATGCATGGGCAGTACAAACACTGATCACACACTGTATGCATAGGCAGTACAAACACTGATCACACACTGTATGCATAGGCAGTACACACAGTACTCAGATACTGTATGCATAGGCAGTACACACAATACTCACACACTGTATGCATAGGCAGTACACACAGTACTCACATACTGTATGCATAGGCAGTACACACAGTACTCACACACTGTATGCATAGGCAGTACACACAATACTCACACACTGTATGCATAGGCAGTACACACAGTACTCACACACTGTATGCATGGGCAGTACAAATACTGATCACACACTGTATGCATAGGCAGTACACACAGTACTCAGATACTGTATGCATAGGCAGTACACACAGTACTCAGATACTGTATGCATAGGCAGTACAAACACTGATCACACACTGTATGCATAGGCAGTACACACAGTACTCAGATACTGTATG
The DNA here is from genome assembly GCA_034096865.1 of Theodoxus fluviatilis. Taxonomy (NCBI): domain Eukaryota; kingdom Metazoa; phylum Mollusca; class Gastropoda; order Cycloneritida; family Neritidae; genus Theodoxus; species Theodoxus fluviatilis. The sequence goes on from JAWQFJ010001667.1 coordinate 32,937, forward strand.
CATAGGCAGTACACACAGTACTCAGATACTGTATGCATAGGCAGTACACACAGTACTCAGATACTGTATGCATAGGCAGTACAAACAATGATCACACACTGTATGCATGGGCAGTACAAACACTGATCACACACTGTATGCATAGGCAGTACACACAGTACTCAGATACTGTATGCATAGGCAGTACAAACACTGATCACATACTGTATGCATGGGCAGTACACACAGTACTTACATACTGTATGCATAGGCAGTACAAACAGTGATCACACACTGTATGCATAGGCAGTACAAACACTGATCACACACTGTATGCATAGGCAGTACACACAGTACTCAGATACTGTATGCATAGGCAGTACAAACACTGATTACATACTGTATGCATAGGCAGTACAAACAGTCATCACACACTGTATGCATAGGCAGTACCAACAGTACTCAGATACTGTATGCATAGGCAGTACAAACACTGATTACATACTGTATGCATAGGCAGTACAAACACTGATTACATACTGTATGCATAGGCAGTACACACAGTACTCAGATACTGTATGCATAGGCAGTACAAACACTGATTACATACTGTATGCATGGGCAGTACAAACACTGATCACATACTGTATGCATAGGCAGTACAAACAGTCATCACACACTGTATGCATAGGCAGTACCAACAGTACTCAGATACTGTATGCATAGGCAGTACAAACACTGATTACATACTGTATGCATAGGCAGTACAAACACTGATTACATACTGTATGCATAGGCAGTACACACAGTACTCAGATACTGTATGCATAGGCAGTACACACAGTACTCAGATACTGTATGCATAGGCAGTACAAACACTGATTACATACTGTATGCATAGGCAGTACAAACACTGATCACATACTGTATGCATAGGCAGTACAAACAGTGATCACATACTGTATGCATGGGCAGTACAAACACTGATCACATACTGTATGCATAGGCAGTACAAACAGTCATCACACACTGTATGCATAGGCAGTACAAACACTGATCACACACTGTATGCATAGGCAGTACACACAGTACTCACATACTGTATGCATAGGCAGTACAAACACTGTTCACACACTGTATGCATAGGCAGTACACACAGTACTCAGATACTGTATGCATAGGCAGTACAAACACTGATCACATACTGTATGCATAGGCAGTACAAACACTGTTCACACACTGTATGCATAGGCAGTACACACAGTACTCAGATACTGTATGCATAGGCAGTACAAACACTGATCACATACTGTATGCATAGGCAGTACACACAGTACTCACATACTGTATGCATAGGCAGTACAAACACTGATCACATACTGTATGCATAGGCAGTACAAACAGTGATCACACACTGTATGCATAGGTACTGTATGCATAGGCAGTACAAACACTGATCACATACTGTATGCATAGGCAGTACAAACACTGATCACACACTGTATGCATAGGCAGTACAAACACTGATCACACACTGTATGCATAGGCAGTACAAACACTGATCACATACTGTATGCATAGGCAGTACAAACACTGATCACATACTGTATGCATAGGCAGTACAAACACTGATCACACACTGTATGCATGGGCAGTACACAGTGCTCCTATTGTATGCATAGGCAGTACACACAGTACTCAGATACTGTATGCATAGGCAGTGACTCCAATACACTCTGCAATGCACCACACAATACTTGGCTACAGTCTGTGCAGAGGTTCACATTTTAGATTACACTATAATGCCCCCCTGTGGGCTGTGGGTAAGAACAGGCCCAGGCATTCTCGTATTCTAACTTTAGTGGTTTTTGTTATCAATGACTCAACTAGCATTAAAGGTTGATATAACTCCATTCATTTTTTTGTCCATTCAAAACACTATGATTTGTACCCATGTCAAAGACAGTGACATGGAGGAGGAAACTGTGCAAACAGAAGGAGATGAAGAACAAGGAGGAAGAGAAGCAGGAGCAGAAGCAGCAAAGACAGGGATAAGAGGAGCAGTACAGCAGCGGAGGGGATGCAACCCAGTCCAGCACACCTCATACTGCTCGGGGACATCCCCAGCCAGGATGTCGGCGTCCAGCCAGGACTGAAGGTGTCCCGTCATGTCGCCCGTCCACTGCGACATCTCCAGCACCTGGCGCTCTATGGTCTGTGCTCTCTGCATGGACTGCTCCAGCCTCTGCATCTTGCTGCGAGCCTGCCATGGCAATGTGGACGTTGTTACCATTAGGTTGATGACTTACACGCAGTGTTGGGGAAATCAGCTTGAAACAAGAATCATTTACAATTCTCTTTTCCTCATTTCAAACACCTTGATCTGGATCAGCAAGCAAAGATCTCATTCACGTTTAAAATCTAAATATTAAAAAAACTTTTGAAGGCAAAATGTATGTAACTGATGAATTGCAGACATATGAAGGGGAGGAAGGAGAATACGTTGGAGTTGCCTCCCCTTAAAAATCTCCACAGCAGCAAGCAACAGTTGGCTCCACAAGCTAAACACTGCTTCTCAGAACAGACTAGTCTCTGTGGGGCCAGCCGTCTTGAGTTGGCATCTTTAAACACTCTCACCAGCACTTGGATTGTAACCATGACAGCCAGGGTTACAGTCATCACTGCATTTTCATACCCACTTCCCTACGAAGAGTGAAACAAATGACCTCCTAATATCCCTTTTAAGCCTTCGACGTAGCTATTTGCATACTCCCCAAAATTCCTGCAGTCAGTCACCTCACAAGAGAAGCATCAAACAACCCTGGTCATGTCTTGTGCCTCCGCCATCAAAATGCTATCATAGATTGTGGTGGGGGCAAGTGAGAAGCTGCGACTGTGAGTGAGCCCCAGGGCTTGATGCTCAGTGCTACACAACTCCAAACACGACTCACCTCCAGCCCCAGGGCTTGATGCTCAGGGCTACACAACTCCAAACACGGCTCACCTCCAGCCCCAGGGCTTGATGCTCAGTGCTACACAACTCCAAACACGACTCACCTCCAGCCCCAGGGCTTGATGCTCAGTGCTACACAACTCCAAACACGACTCACCTCCAGCCCCAGGGCTTGATGCTCAGTGCTACACAACTCCAAACACGACTCACCTCCAGCCCCAGGGCTTGATGCTCAGTGCTACACAACTCCAAACACGACTCACCTCCAGCCCCAGGGCTTGATGCTCAGGGCTACACAACTCCAAACACGGCTCACCTCCAGCCCCAGGGCTTGATGCTCAGGGCTACACAACTCCAAACACGGCTCACCTCCAGCCCCAGGGCTTGATGCTCAGTGCTACACAACTCCAAACACGGCTCACCTCCAGCCCCAGGGCTTGATGCTCAGTGCTACACAACTCCAGGGCTTGATGCTCAGTGCTACACAACTCCAAACACGGCTCACCTGCAGCTCCACCTGCTGGTACTTGTGCTTGAACTCCTCCACCTCGCGGCTGACGGCATCCGCCATGATGGAGTTGGAGACCAGGGTGGCACCCAGGTCCGAGATGCGCTGTCTCTTGCTTTGGTCATGGTCCCGCATCAGCGTCTCTATGTCCTGGCATGGAAAGCAGTCAGCATTGGCAAGTGCTGGCCAGTATAGGATGTGATCTCTGCCAGCATTGGCAAGTGCTGGCCAGTATAGGATGTGATCTCTGCCAGCATTGGCAAGTGCTGGCCAGTATAGGATGTGATCTCTGCCAGCATTGGCAAGTGCTGGCCAGTATAGGATGTGATCTCTGCCAGCATTGGCAAGTGCCGGCCAGTATAGGATGTGATCTCTGCCAGCATTGGCAAGTGCCGGCCAGTATAGGATGTGATCTCTGCCAGCATTGGCAAGTGCCGGCCAGTATAGGATGTGATCTCTGCCAGCATTGGCAAGTGCCGGCCAGTATAGGATGTGATCTCTGCCAGCATTGGCAAGTGCTGGCCAGTATAGGATGTGATCTCTGCCAGCAATTCTTGAACAAGTACAGTGACACAGTCATACACTAAATATGACAAAAGAAGGGATAAGAATGTAAAACAATTTCATTACTGCCATGGAATGAAATGTGCTCTGGCCACTAGAGAACAGAAACATTACCCATCTATCATTCCATTATATAGAATGTTAACAAAGAAAAGAAAATTGAAACCAATATCACTATTTCGAAATGAGGCTGAAAAAAGGACATTTACCGTATTCAACAACCCACACTACATAAAATATCTCCTTCACGCCACATGTTACAGAAGAAGATATCTCCTTTATGCCACATGTTACAGAATAAAATATCTCCTTTATGCCACATGTTACAGAAGAAGATATCTCCTTTATGCCACATGTTACAGAAGAAGATATCTCCTTTACGCCGCATGTTACAGAAGAAGATATCTCCTTTACGCCACATGTTACAGAAGAAGATATCTCCTTTACGCCACATGTTACAGAAGAAGATATCTCCTTTATGCCACATGTTACAGAATAAAATATCTCCTTTATGCCACATGTTACAGAAGAAGATATCTCCTTTATGCCACATGGTACAGAAGAAGAAATCTCCTTTACGCCACATGTTACAGAAGAAGATGTGTACCATTCTCAGTCACTTACATCTAGCTCCTCTGATATCTCCTCTGCGTCCTGGCTGTTGGCTGAGGATCTGCGGATTTTCCTCTCCAACACCATCATGTAGCTTCGCTCCCCCTCCATCATCGCTGTCAATGAAGACAACAAACATGGCAGTAAAAATATCCAGCCAGGTCTTCATGCATGTTGTACCACAGCAGCTGGGGACAGGAGGAGCTGAAGGAGGCAGAGGGAGCAGATTACAGCCTCCTCTCAGCTCTCAGCATTTGTCTGCAGCGGGTGTGTCACAGACTGCCTTGCCAGAGTGGGGCCCCGTAGCCACTGTGGATGCTGTCCACATGCATAGGGGCAACCATTGACTTTCAAGAATGACACACGTCCACTACTACTACTACTATTACTACTACTATTACTACTACTATTACTACTACTACTACTATTACTACTACTATTACTACTACTAATACTACTACTACTACTACTACTATTACTACTACTATTACTACTACTACTACTACTATTACTACTACTATTACTACTACTACTACTACTTACTTACTACTACTACTACTACTACTACTTACTACTACTATTACTACTATTACTACATTGCTGTATTTTCTCTATATTAATATTTTCCCATGAGCTGGAGATGCACCTTACAAATGCAAAATGGTATGAGCCTACACCCCAAATATCTGGTAGTGTGTGCAACTGTTTAAGACCAGCTGTTTATCCACTTATTTGCTGCACCATTTCAGTATGTACATGCATGTGTGCATACCCGTGTGTGTGTGTGTGTGTGTGTGTGTGTGTGTGTGTGTGTGTGTGTGTGTGTGCAAGTGCAAACTCGCATGCATGCATGCGTGTGTGTGCGCGCATGCGTGCGTGTGTTTGTTTACAAGCACATATTCAGTTGCATCCAAATAAGTCAAAAAAGGTATCAAAGCACTGTCAGACAAAGAATGAGATAAAAAAAACAAGGCTTGTTTCATCTAAATTTCCATCTGTTTGTGTGATTAACATGTCAGTTTGCTGTTTACAAACTTATGGATGATAAATTGCAATTAAAAAACCACAACTTTACCTTTACTCATATCATAAAAAGCTTCCAGTATGAGCTACACTTATATTCCATTAATACAAAACAATGTTTCACCCTTTCTGTAAACATCCATATTTCCCAAAAGTACACAGAAAAAGACAGGTGATATCTTTGCAAATCACTCATTTCACTCATAAATGCATACAAAGTTGCCAAACATCAATTAGCAATTGGAAACGAGCTGAAAGAGACAGGTCAGCAAATTTGGTCCAGATGATGCGGCCACTTACTCTTCATCTCTTTCCACTGGGCGTCTGAAGCCTGGTACAGGGTGGTGTAGCGCTCCACGATCTGGGAGACCTCCACCCACAGCGCACTGAGGCGCATCAGCAGGCGTGCCAGCTCCTGCAGCCTTCCTGCTCCCGCCTGGCTCTGCACTGCCGTGGCCTCCTCCTTCACCGCCACCACCTCCGCCTCCCTCTCCTGTACCTCCTTCCTCAGGCTCTGCACACACAAGCAGCAGTCAGCATGTAGCAGTGCTGTGCAAAAGATCTTGCATCAGAATTAAAGAAGAGCCTTGTCTAACTGCAGTCCTGCATGAAGCAGCAGTCAGCATGTAGCAGTGCTGTGCAAAAGATCTTGCATCAGAATTAAAGAAGAGCCTTGTCTAACTGCAGTCATGCATGAAGCAGCAGTCAGCATGTAGCAGTGCTGTGCAAGTGATCTTGCATCAGAGTTAAAGAAGAGTCTTGTCTATCTGCAATCCTGCATGAACAGCAGTATCTTCTAATTGTAAACCAATGTAAACATTTTCTCTATGGTAATAAAGTAGCATCAGTTATCTGGGCATCAGTTCATGAGAAGGAGAGATTCTCAAGAAACAGAAATGGAGAACATCAGTCATGCAGTAGGTCACAACAACAAAGAATAGGGGGAGAGAGAAAAACATTAATACACAGCTTGTCACAGTGCAACATTGTTAGTTTTCAGAGGTGCCAACAGTCGTCATTCTGTTTCACTGAAAACAAATTTCACTCATGGAACTCAGTCTATGCATTCTCCACTTTGGGGAAAAAGTGAGAGAAGAAAACTACAAATATTATCCTGAACTTTTGGCAATTGAAATAATGAGTTTATCCCCTCTTTTTTTAATTGTGAGGTTATCTCCAATATTTATATTTCTTTTAATTAAAAACTAATCACGACAGTCCATGCTAATCACTTCACATACAAAAAAAAAAAACATGAGCAAGACACTGCAGGCCAGACAGACTCCCCACCTTGAACTTCTTGCACTTGACCAGGAGGTCATTGGCATTGTCCACTGAGTAGTCCTTGTTGCTCAGCTCATCCTTGAGTGGACCCAGCCACGCCAGCACCGCGTCCAGCCGCTCAAAGAGGTGGCGACTCTCCTGCAGGCGGCGGGCAAGGCGCTGGTTCTGTTCCTGTGCCATGACGACCACTGTGTCCCAGCGCTGGTTCAGCTCCACCACCTCCCTACTCAGGCTGGCGCGGAACTCAGGCTCTGCATCCTTGGGCAGCGAGGCCAGCAGTCCATTGATGCTGCCGATGTTCTGCCGTAGTACCTTGATGTCTTCCAACACACCCTGCACAGCAACAGAGCCAGTTTTCAGTATAATTTGAGTTTTGGCAAAACATTTTCTTGGCATAGAAAACATCTCAGGGAGGTTATGTAATCAAGCATGCATTGCCAATATACTTTAATGATGTATAATATGGGTTTGACAGCATTTCACAGCAAATAAACACTTCCCAATAGCATATCAATGAGATAAATAACTTTAACAAAAGCCCCCCCTATCCCCCCCCCCCTCTCTCTCTCTCTCTCTCTCTCTCTTTCTCTCTCTCTCTCTCACACACACACACACACACACACACACACACACACACACACACACACTCCTTCCAACATGCATACACATAAACTAATGCACAGGCAATTGCATAATTACACTCCTAGATTAAAGCATATACATGTATGTATGCAAATAGACCAAAACGCAAGTATCACATGAACAAAACCACTGTAAACAGGTGTTTTCGGTGCCGTTTCATGAATAAACTCACGAATGCAACATCATCACGGACCGACGTGTGTATTCCACTATTCGCTGTGCCAAAAAAGCCCAAATGACGCACATCTGGCAATGGCATTTACAATGTGACTGTCAAAAGCACACAAATGCACAACGTTCCTCTCCACAATGACCCTACTTGTATAAAATCGCTGGATACGTAGGCAGACGACTTTATGCATGTCATCCATGCACGTAAACGCATGCTGCACAAACACGACCCACCCACGAACACACGCACGCACGCTAGAATGCACGTGCGCGCCACCAACACGTCAAACTTCGTCCAAGTAGGATAGTTTATTATTTCCCTCGCATCTCAAGGCACGGAGTCACTCACGTTGAAAATACAAACACATCTCAGTGAAAGTCAAGGATGTCCGGGCAGCCACCGCAGAACGCACCAGCGGAAAACAACAGCAAAACAAACAACGGCGCGGTCGACACGCCGTGCTGTTGCCCCAGGAGAAAGTTTTGCCAGACAGCAAAGAGCTTCAACAAGGGAGGTAACTCACGGAACTCTCGTGCAGCTGAGCCTCCAGTGTGGCCACGTCGCCCAAACTGGGATCCTCTGCGTGGAGAAAAACGTCCATCTCGTCCATCCAGCGCCGCAGTCCAGACATCTGGTTCTGCGACACAAGCAGCAAGCACAGTGCACCACTCTGTACTACGCTAGCGCGCACACTCGTCCCTCTCACAGCCTATGATTGTCACTTCCTCTTCATGCCTCTCTATTAATCGCTGTTTATTGTTCATAAAGAATGTCAGTCAATAATATCTGAAAAAGTTAACTTGAAGTAGTCCCCCCTCCCCCCCTGCCCAGGCAGCTGGGTTTGTTGGTTTGTTTTTGCGTATAAATATATGAGAGAGAGAGAGAGAGAGAGAGAGAGAGAGAGAGAGAGAGAGAGAGAGAGAGAGAGAGAGAGAGAGAGAGAGAGAGGGGTGGGGGGTGGGGAGGAAATTAGAG
>JAWQFJ010001667.1:41658-51658 GCA_034096865.1 Theodoxus fluviatilis
CCCCCCCAATTCCAACCCCTGTGCTAACGCGGTGAGCGTGGGGTTTAGGTCCGTGCTTCTCCACCTGCACGTTTTTCATCGAAAGGGTCAGATAAGTACATTTAGTTAATTACCTCGGCTCGGGCAGACATCTTTCTTTTCATTGTTTTCTTTTTACTTGTCTCGCTTCAAATTGCTGAACTGAATTGATTGTTTTCTACTTGCATTCTATGCATTTATTGTAGCGTTTGTCGCTCAGTCACCATTCACTGGTAAATGCATTCATGAAAATTAAACTACTTCCTTTGAATTGATACCGTTTTTGCCATTACTTCATTTAGACAATTACCATCTAGCGTGTGAATGGAGGAATGAAGGTGCGTGCTTTGGTTCTTCCCCTAGACATTTAAACGAGTTAATTTGATCAAAGAACAAGTACGTCACACACATACATATACACATACATACACACATACATATACACATACATATACACATACATATGCACATACAGATACACATACATATACATATACAGATACACATACATATACACATACATATACAGATACACATACACATACATATACACATACATATACACATACATATACAGATACACATACACATACATATACACATACAGATACATATACACATACACATACATATACACATACACATACATATACACATACATATACACATACATACAAATGCAGACAGATTCGACCTTGGCCCCTACCTGGTACTCCTTCATCTGACTGAGCGCTTTCTCAGTATCTGTTATGTATTCGTCCAGCCTGTCCGAAACCTTCTTCCATCGTGCGTTGAGGTCACGGAGGTCAGTGTCCAGGGTGGCGACCTTGGAGGGGTCATCTCGCTTGGCGACTAGCGCCTGGCCTGTCCTGTTGATGTACTCCAGGCTGGTCTGATGCTCGCACAGGTCTCTCTGCAGGCCCTGCAAGGCATGGGCTTTGCGTCTCAAGGCACCAGGGTGTTGGGGCAAAGGTGAAGGTCAACTAAGCTTTTAACGCCTGCATATGGGTAGGGCTTCAGTGTGTGTTGTGCTTCTTTGATTTCCACAGATGCAGAAGCAGTGCAGCACCATCAGTAAAGTTATCTGCTACCACGTTCCTTATCGTGGATTATTTGCTCGCCTGCGACTACTGGGTGCTCCGTTCATAACAACGCTGTTCCAGAGTTGCACTCTGAGCAAGGTGCTTAGCTCACGCTATTTCTCCCCTTCCAGGAGTAAATCGGGGAGCTGCGAGGGCAGCGAGGCCAGGCTGTAGTGCAATTAACCCCTGTATGCGGCCATTTGCCAGCATCGGGTCAGAGTACTCGCCAGGGAGAGGAGACGATGCAGGTACCCGACTGAGTGCGTCCTGTCTGTAACTGTTTGCTGTCAGGTGCCAGAAACGGGTTGGTTAAGGCTATGTTCTTGTGTAAATGGGGTTCAAAATGACAAAATCTTCGATTTTCAGATTTTTGCACAATTTAATTGGTTCTGTCTGCTTTTTTCAGAAACAAAGTTTTTTGTTGAGTAAAAATAGCTCCTTTCTTCCAGCGATCAGAAAATATTTCGTTTGTGCGATTGCGGCAAACCATATATCGTTGGAAAGCTTGGCATCTGCACCTCATGAATATTAACAGTCTGTAGCTCTAGGTGTTGATATAAGCCAATCAGAAGCTGTTTTCCATCGCTAAGGAGCTCGAGAAAGCATGAGAACCATTGGATAAAACTGATCACGTGATTTATTCAAGCCGCCTGATTGGCTCGCTGAGTAAACAACATGGCCAGTGATCGCGGAGTAAAAGGTAAAGCGATTTGAGACCCCCTATGGGCGATAAGTTGCTATTTAAAACTGCACCTTTACTTTGCTGTCTGCCTCCACTGGTCCACTGGCCAGTGCCCAAGTCATGGTCCACTGGCCAGTGCCCAAGGCATGGTCCTCCCCTGTGCCCACCGCTGCCCATCTCTCCCCAGACCTGCCTTCCACTGGAGTGTCTTTGCCATCTTGTGTCTGTTCCTCCCCCCTCCCGAGTCCCCTGTTCTCCTAGGTACACGGTCTGCTATACTTTCTGTTGTTCCCTGTTCACTGTCTTCCCTGACAGTAAAACCTCAATCCATCGTTTGTATACTACTTTGCGCCAACATGCAAAAATGCAAACGCACACACACACGCGTGCGCGCACACACGCACACACGCACGAACACCACTCCATCCCACCCCCACGCATATATCGCACTAACCCACCATCCCCTTTTTCTTGTAACCTGTACCACACCCTCCAGTAATCTTTTTATTGTACCCTGTATCACACCTTCCACCTTTTTCTTGTACCTGTACCACACCTTCTACTAATCTATTTCTTGTAACCTGTACCACACCTTCTATTCACCTTTGTATTGTAACCTGTACCACACCCTCCAGTAATCTTTTTATTGTACCCTGTATCACACCTTCCACCTTTTTCTTGTACCTGTACCACACCTTCTATTCACCTTTATATTGTAACCTGTACCACACCTTCTACTCACCTTTATATTGTAACCTGTACCACACCTTCCACTCACCTTTATATTGTAACCTGTACCACACCTTCTATTAATCTATTTCTTGTAACCTGTACCACACCTTCTATTAATCTATTTCTTGTAACCTGTACCACACCTTCTATTAATCTATTTCTTGTAACCTGTACCACACCTTCTATTCACCTTTATATTGTAACCTGTACCACACCTTCTATTCACCTTTATATTGTAACCTGTACCACACCTTCTATTCACCTTTATATTGTAACCTGTACCACACCTTCTATTCACCTTTATATTGTAACCTGTACCACACCTTCTATTAATCTATTTCTTGTAACCTGTACCACACCTTCTATTAATCTATTTCTTGTAACCTGTACCACACCTTCTACTAATCTATTTCTTGTAACCTGTACCACACCTTCTATTAATCTATTTCTTGTAACCTGTACCACACCTTCCATTCACCTTTATATTGTAACCTGTACCACACCTTCTACTAATCTATTTCTTGTAACCTGTACCACACCTTCCATTCACCTTTATATTGTAACCTGTACCACACCTTCTATTCACCTTTATATTGTAACCTGTACCACACCCTCCAGTAATCTTTTTATTGTACCCTGTATCACACCTTCCACCTTTTTCTTGTAACCTGTACCACACCTTCTATTCACCTTTATATTGTAACCTGTACCACACCTTCTACTAATCTATTTCTTGTAACCTGTACCGCACCTTCCACCTCTTGCAACCTGTACCACACCAACCGTCCACCCGGAATACCCACCTTGAACTGCTTGAGCTGCACCTCCAGCACCTCCACACGCTCCAGGGCAGCCGGGTGGCCCGCCAGGGCAGTCTCCATGGTGACCAGCCATCGACTGAGTGCAGCAGCGGCCTCCAGGAAGGAGTGGGGTGGCGCCTTGTCCAGGGCCTCGGCCAGCAGCCGCCGTCTTTCCACTGCAGGCCGGAGGAGTACGTCATGTAGCAACAGACGGAACGGAGGGAGGAAAGAAAAGAAGAAGAGAGGGGCGGAAGGGAAAAGGTAGGTTGTGGTGCAGAGACATACAGACAGGCAGAGACACAGGCAGGCAGACGGGGGAAGGCTGTGTGTGTGTGTGTGTGTGTGTGTGTGTGCTTGCGTGTGTGTGTGTATGTGTGTGTATGTGTGTGTGTGTGTGTTTATGTGAGAAGTGTGTGTGTGTGTGAGAGAGAGAGTGTGTGAGAGAGAGAGAGAGAGAGAGAGAGAGAGAGAGAGAGAGAATGAGCGACAAAAGTCATAGACAAACAGGCAGACGGACATAATATATAGAAAGAGAGAGACAGACACACACAGACAGACAGAAGGGGCATCAGCGAAAGAGAGACATATTTCACTTTTTTAACGAAGGACATCAACAGGACACAAAAGTGGGAAATTTCCAAGAGGCTTTGTCATGAGCTGAATGCCAACACTCGATGAAAGCATGTTTGAAAACGGTCATCAACTGGGAAGCAAACACAAATGAATTTCCATATGCGTAGAGGTCCGTCTCCGTCTCAAATACAACAGTAAGAATCCTCACATATATTAGCCAAACGAGAAGAAGTCGAGATTCTTTAAATCATTTATCACTCAGTTCTTCATTCAGAATCCTGTAATACCCTCAGGAATAAAGCGAAACTCACCACACTTTTTCAACAACTGCACACAGACAGGCTCCAAAAGAAACTTTTAATTACATTTGGTCTAAATTTGCAAATCGAAAACTCGAAAATCCCTACATGAAACTTGGTAGACGCAACAACAATAGACGCAATTTGGCTACGCATCGAAGCATTTCAAACTGACAAAGCCATGCAGGTAATGGTTGCTGTTCACTAAGCTCTTCTGGGCGCATATATTTATCAAAGCGAGTATAATCCAAAAAAGGTTATTATAAACTATAAACAAAGATAAAACTTTGGCCAAAAACGTCGTTAGTAACAGGCCGAAAAACAAGCAATAGCATACTCAAAATAGGAAAAGACGCATTTCTACTGAGGCATTAAAACAATACAAACCAGCTGTTCTCTCTCTGCCCAGCCAGTTAAGTGCACCTATCCAGTAGCAAACTAGCGCAAATAATCAACATTGGCTGAGTTTCGTCGAAGAAAGATTTGTAACACAGACATTCTTATTCATATGTGAGTGGATGTGTGGCTTAACTGAAACGCTTACCACAACAAATGTTCCTTGTCTTATTCAAAACTAGAGGCGCACTCATTGAATTGTTTGGTTGTCAATGTGTCGAAGACACGCAAGATTGTTCTACTAAAAACCACTCACCCTTCTGGGGCCAGCTCATTGCTGCAACATCCTCTCTATTGCTGCCAGGTCTATGCACCCTGGTACTGCCCATCGTTACTACTGCGTTTAAGTCACAAGATAGGGACCGAGCAACGCCAAAGTTGTCACGTGATTTGGTAAAACTACGACATCCCACTGAACACTCTACAGGGACCGCATCGTGTGGGGTGCGTTGCTTACGCTAGTATCTTGCAAGATCTTGCGAGGCGTAGGCCGGTGTCAAAATGTGTCAAGGCAATCAAATGTGACACATGTTGACACAGGCCTATGCCACTCAAAACCTCGCGACTATGAAACGCGGCCGCGGTTAAGGTGACGTCACTCTGCTTTGGCCAGAGGCGTTCCACAGGGGATAGTGATCCGTATCGAAAGGTATCAAAAACGTTCATAAATGAGCTGTTACGGCGAGCGCTAGCGAAGCCAAAAGCTTTTCTCTCAATTGAACCTGCCTACAAGAACGACCGACGAAAACGTTCATCTCTAAACGCCAATCGATACGAGTCGCTGTCTGCTAGGGAACGCACCCCTCGTCATCCTATAAATGGTTCATTTTGCAGCCAGACTGCTTTGTAGCCAGACAGCCCATCCGGGACATTGGTGAAGGGTGTTCCAAAAACTGCAAGATGCCGCAGACACTGCTTCCGTTTTAAACGAAGCTTAACGACAGAAATGCGAGTGATGGGCTGGCCACGGTGAACTTGGCCTCTCGGCAGCCCGGATGTGCCACTTGGGGCTGTCTGAGTGAGCGTCACTGGAGGGGGCCCATAAAGCATTCCACCCACAGATTCCAGCAGAGTAGGGAGGCTCCAAACACCACCCGCCGTGTGTGCTTGCGGCTTCGTCCTTGGCTGGGGCAAGGCCGTTCCTCTGCAGTCTCATCACTGTACTCCTAAAGTCAGGGACATGCATTTCACGTTCTGCCCGTGCCTGATATAGGTCAACCGCTGTCTGCTCTACAGACTTGGTCAGACCAGACCCATTTCAATGCCAAAACACCTACCTGTGTACGTTGCGTCAGACAAGGAAAACAAGTCTAGAAAAAGCACTTGTAACAGTGTGCAGAACCCCAAACACCGAGTGAGTGCACTAGAGGGAAACAGCAAGACGTGACGCGAGAGGAAAGGCTAGTTTGTGAGGTGTTACCACTGTCACTCACAGTCCTGGGGATCTGCAAACAGCACACGGCACGGCACGTCACGTCCCAGCACAAACGACCGACCACGACGGAAAGGAGGGAGCAAGCAGTCTCAAGGAGAGACGGACAGAAACCCAGGGCTGGCAATGAAGGGATGGAGAGAGAGAGAGAGAGAGAGAGAGAGAGAGAGAGACAGAGAGACACAGAGAGAGACACAGAGAGAGAGAGACACAGAGAGAGAGAGAGAGACAGAGAGAGAGAGAGAAAGAGAGACAGAGAGAAAGAGAGGAGAGAGAGAGAGAGGGGGGGAGGGAGAGAGAGACAAAGAGATAGAGAGAGACAGAGAAAGAGAGAGAGACAGAGAGGGAGAGGGAGAGAGAGGGAGAGAGAGACACACAAAGAGAGAGAGAAAGCGAGAGAGTGAGAGAGAGAGAGAGAGAGACACAGAGAGAGAGAGAGGGAGAGAGAGAGGGAGAGAGAGGGAGAGAGAGGGAGGGAGAGAGAGAGAGAGAGAGAGAGAGAGAGAGAGAGAGAGAGAGAGAGAGAGGGTGGGGTGGGGTGGGGGGTGGTATGGAAAGAGAGAACCAGTAGGACGGAATCGAGCAAAGAATGCATATTACTCACGAAGCGAAGCAATGGGAGCCACAAAATGAATAGGAAATTCCCTAAGTTTCATTTCAGAAACTAATGCATACAGATGCACTTGGTACCCCAGAAGAAATTCGATTATATCAATAAAATCAGAGAATGAGAAAACGAAATCATTCCCATTTGATTTTTCAGAAAATAGGTGGTCTTCCTGATCAAAATGTTATATAAATGCGATAAGACGTTCAAATAAAACTGAAATCTTGCTACCATGACAAAAGCAGGTAAGCGGGAATTGGGGAATAAGCCAACAGCTTACAGCACATTTTACTATTCCAGGTTTCCACGTAGCTTTCATTAAATCCTTAGCTAGGAAACTTCCTTCATGAAACCTACAACTGCAATCACTATCTGCTGTCGGGATCCCTTTGCAAACAACGAGTTGTCCGGCGTCTCGTGCACTTAGAGACATATAATGTCAGGATTACAGCCATTGTCATGTCTCTACTGAAATGCCACAGTACATACCACCAAGGTCACAAGATAATGTATTCAATGTCCACGCTGTGTTGATCCATGAACGAGAAAAGGAGGGTTTCAAAACATCGGAAATAAGCATTTATCCTTCAGCTCATTAAAGTTCATCCAACCTTAGATTTATCTATTAATTCCATTAACTATGGACGCACTGAAGAATTTCTCAGCCTTCTTTCAAAGTTAAACGTCTTTCCCTACCCGAGCATATAATTTCTCTGCCTTTGATTCTCTCTTCAGGCGGAAAGGAACAAGACACGTCTGTTGCTGCACCTTAGTGGCTTGCCTTTCAGTAGACGTGCGACGTCGTGGCAAACGGCATTACACAAGCTACATCAACATCTTAAGACTGGATGTCCACATGCAATTATCTCCCCCTTCGTGGCAACATGGTTGGCTCTTGCAATAGCACAAGTATAAACTAGTGCCAGCTTTATTCTATGTCAGGCTAACAGCGCCTACAAGCCCTACTGAAATGAACGAGCAATGATGAAGAGACAGAGACGGCGAGTGAGCCTACAGACAGTGACGACGGGCAGGCCGAAAGACGCAGCAGTGGAGGAGGGCCAGCAACAAAAACAGTTGCCAGGGAGGCGGTGACTGCCGTAGGCAAACACGTACAACAAAAAGTGGCAATACGACTGGTGGAAACAAAACAATTCATATCTGGCATCACCACAAACGTAAATTCTTAAAGTTAGGTGCCATTTCAATCATGTGCATTGGCGGAAAATGGACAGGCACACTAGGGCAGACAGCCAGCCAGCCAGACGGTACAGCCCAACAAGCAGAGAGGCATGCATATATAGACAGGCACACGCGCACACATAGCAGAGAGAGAGAGGGGGGGGGGGGGAGGGGGAGAGAGAGAGAGGGAGGGAGGAGTGGCAATAAGTCGGACGATCACACAGAAACACAAACTCATAAATGAAGAAGCACGTCTGACAGACAAATGGACAAGAGGAGTGAAACCCAGCACAGGGCAGACTCGAGTGGAAGAGATGGAGTGTCAGACAGCCTGGTAAACAGGCACGAGTTCAGGGAACAGGAACGGCTCTTTCAACGCACCTTGGAGAACTGACCACAACACGTAGGGTCACACTCTAGCACAAATGAGCGTCAATCGTACATAGAAATACACATGCGCGAGCGCGCGCGCACACACACACACACACACAGGGGAGAGGCGGACGTACCCATCCTGTCACAGGTGCGCTGCCAGCGTTGCGAGATGAGCTCCAGGTCCTGGCGGATGCGGGCAGGGGAGGGATGCTGCTGCAGGATGGCCTGGCCCTGCTGTCGCAGCTTCTCCATCCTGTCCTCATGCGCCTTCAACGCCTTCAGCTTGGCCTGCATGTAAAGTACCCAGTGCCTTCAGCTTGGCCTGTATGCAAATTACGCAGTGCCTGAGCTTGGCCTGTGTGTAAAGTACATAGTGCCTTCAGCTTGGCCTGTAAGCAAATTACATAGTGCCTTCAGTTTGGCCTGTATGCAAATTATGCAGCGCCTTCAGTTTGGCCTGTATGCAAATTACGCAGCGCCTTCAGCTTGGCCTGTATGCAAAGTACACAGTGCCGTTGCTTGGTCTGTATGTAAAGTACATAGCGCCTTACTTTGGCCAGTATGCAAATTACGCAGCGCCTTCAGCTTGGCCTGCATGCAAAGTACACAGTGTCTTTGCTTGGTCTGTATCTGTAAAGTACATAGCGCCTTAGTTTGGCCTGTATCCACATTACCCACTTCAAGTTAGAAATCACGTACACATTCATGCCAAATACTAGGTACATACGCATTCACCTTCAGAAATAAAGGCGATTCACATCAAGATTTTGAGCTGGGAAGACACTGCCAGGAACCACACCAATGAAGAGGTGAGCGCCAGAATAAACTGAGGGAGGGAGAGATGAGCTCTGGAGGGAGAGGGAGGGAGAGATGAGACTCTGGTGGCTGAGGAAGGGAGAGATGACACTCTGGAGGGAGAGATGAGACTATGGAGAGAGAGATGAGCTCTGGAGGCTGGGGGAGGAGAGTTGCACTCGATGGAAGGACAGGTTGCACCGGTGTGACGAAATGAGTTTTCTGCTGCGATGAGATTTCTGACGGACTCAGTGCGCATGCTGCGATGAAATTTCTGACGGACTCAGTGGACTGATTCAAAATCTTCCTTTGTTGACTTTGTGATGATTCCGGTGCGTGCTTTTTGGTCTTCAGAAAGTCCTTGAGTCTAGTCATTCTTTCTGAAAACTTTGCCATGCGTTGAGGGTCCATGACAAAAAGAAATCGTTGGAAGAATGAAGAAATCTCATCGCGGCGGAAACTGTGTCGCATGTCTGCGCATGCGCAGTGAGCCCGTCAGAAATCTGCGCATGCGCACTGAGCCCGTCAGAAATCTCATCGCAGCAGAAAACTCATTTCGTGACACCGGGATGACACCAGCACCTTCAAGAGCAAGTGCTGTGACAAGGACTGCCACTCTAGGATGGACTGCACAGTCACAGCAAGGTCTGCAACCTCGTGACAACTCCTGGGCCGGGATCCACGGTTGAATATGACAGGCGGAGGTCTACTGCACATTCACACACAAATGCACGCGTGCGCGCACGAATACATGCGTAAAGACATTCTGAAGAAATTAGCATTTACGTTACCACTAAAATACTCACCAACGCACCTACCCACCCACCCACCCACCCAACCAACTAACCAACAAACCAGTCAGCTAGCCAACCACCCAACCATTCACCCAGCCAGGCAGCCAACACCCAACCAGCCAGCCAGCCAGCGAACCAATCAACCAATCAACCAAGCAACCAACCAACCAAACGACCAACCAACCAACCAACCAACCAACCTACCAACCAATCGACAAATCGATCAACCAATC
>JAWQFJ010001667.1:56658-71658 GCA_034096865.1 Theodoxus fluviatilis
GGCAAAGGGAGAACAGAGACACCAGGCGCGTACCTGTACCAGCACCCGTCTCTCGTCTTCAGTGAACTGCTCCTGGGGCTCGGACGATTCCGAAATGAGCAGCATGAGCGTGGATTCCGTCTCGTCGAACCAGTCGTTCATTTTCTTGAGCTCCCGCTCGAACTCCGCCAGCCGCGGGTTGTCCACGCGCCTCTTCTTGGAGGAGGCCAGGGGCTTGAGACGCGCCTCGCTGGACACCTCCGTGACCTGCGTGCTCTCCAGCTCCGCCTCCTTGCTCAGCTCCACGCCCGAGTTGGCGATCTGCGCAGAGACACAGAGGCTTGCCCGACTGTGGTATACAGAGGTAACAATGACAGAGACCCCATCGAGGGCCAACGTTGATGCATCTTGTCTTTGAATCAACCTGAAAGTTTTTCTAGTCAGGAAGAAACGGCAATAGCATTCCCTGAACGTTATTTAAGACAATCTATTATGTTGCAGTCATACAAATGTTGTTAGTGAGCGTTATATTCGTTGGTCATCAATGATCAAGACAGTTACTCCAATGGCCACAAGCAGCCTCAAGCGAGCTTCTGTTTGACCCGCAGACCACGGCTTCCCCTCTTCTCTGCCACCTCAACCCCTACACCCAGAGAGTGGACACCCAGAGGGTGGACACAAAGAGAGTGGACACACAGAGTAGACACAAAGAGAGTGAACACACAGAGTAGACACAAAGAGAGTGGACACAAAGACAGTAGACACACAGAGTAGACACAAAGAGAGTGGACACAGAGTAGACACAAAGAGAGTGGACACAAAGAGAGTGGACACAAGAAGCGGACACAAAGAGAGTGGACACAGTGTAGACACAAAAGAGAGTGGATACAAAGAGAATGGACACAAAAAGTGGACACAAAGAGAATGGACACAAAGACAGTGGACACAAAGACAGTGGACACAAAGACAGTGGACACAAAGAAAGTGGACACAACGACAGTGGACACAAAGACAGTGGACACGAAGACAGTGGACACAAAGACAGTGGACACACAGAGTAGACACAAAGAGAGTAGAAACAACAGAGTAGGCACACAGAGTGAACACAACAGAGTGGACACACAGAGAGTGGATACAGAGTGGACACCCAGGCTGACCTCCTTGCTCTGGAACTCCATCTGCTGGACCAGACGTTCCCAGCGCTCCTGGAACTCCTCCAGGTCGGATGAGATGCGCTCCACCACCTTGCTGTCCTCCATGTAGCTCACGATCTGCTGCCCGCACTCGTTGAGCTCGTCAAAGCGCTGCACCTGCTCCACCATGTCCCGCTCTATGGCCTGCAACGACACAACAACTGTCAGCACCGTGCAGCCATCGACACAACAACTGTCAACACCATGCAGCCATCGACACAACAACTGTCAACACCATGCAGCCATCGACACAGCAACTGTCAGCACCATGCAGCCATCGACACAACAACTGTCAACACCGTGCAGCCATCGACACAACAACTGTCAACACCATGCAGCCATCGACACAGCAACTGTCAGCACCGTGCAGCCATGGACGCAACAACTGTCAGCACCATGCAGCCATGGACACAACAACTGTCAACACCATGCAGCCATCAACACAACAACTGTCAGCACCATGCAGCCATCAACACAACAACTGTCAGCACCATGCAGCCATCGACACAACAACTGTCAACACCGTGCAGCCATCGACACAACAACTGTCAACACCATGCAGCCATCGACACAGCAACTGTCAGCACCGTGCAGCCATGGACGCAACAACTGTCAACACCATGCAGCCATCGACACAACAACTGTCAGCACCTTGCAGCCATCGACACAACAACTGTCAGCACCGTGCAGCCATCGACACAACAACTGTCAACACCATGCAGCCATCGACACAGCAACTGTCAGCACCGTGCAGCCATCGACACAACAACTGTCAGCACCGTGCAGCCATCGACACAACAACTGTCAACACCATGCAGCCATCGACACAACAACTGTCAGCACCTTGCAGCCATCGACACAACAACTGTCAGCACCGTGCAGCCATCGACACAACAACTGTCAACACCATGCAGCCATCGACACAACAACTGTCAACACCATGCAGCCATCGACGCAACAACTGTAGGCACCATGCAGCCATCAACACAACAACTGTCAGCACCATGCAGCCATGGACACAACACCTGTCAACACCATGCAGCCTTTAACAAAACAACTGTAGGCACCATGCAGCCATCAACACAACAACTGTCAACACCATGCAGCCATCAACACAACAACTGTCAGCACCATGCAGCCATCAACACAACAACTGTCAGCACCATGCAGCCATCAACACAACACCTGTCAACACCATGCAGCCATTAACACAACAACTGTCAGCACCATGCAGCCATCAACACAACAACTGTCAACACCATGCAGCCATCAACACAACAACTGTCGCTCATAAGGTACAGAAGTGACATTTTCCATGACGTTCATATCATCAACATGTTGATAACTCTCATTATACAAAGGGACTCCGTCATAACTGAAAGTAAGATATTGATGAAAGTCTTTTAAAATGACCTCATACTTAAACTGTATCTATCAACATCGTGTTATTGCTGGAGTGGCTTATTCTACCTTCCTTGAGATACACAACCATTTATGTCATTGAATCTGCGTTGACAAAATATTCATATCACGGAATTTCTTTCTGTTATTAAATGTTTAACCCCTCTCTCAATGTAATATATCGACAGATGAATAATATTATTTGCACGTGTTTACTATTCACGCATGAAAGCCACCAAAAGGCCAAATGCTTTAGAACTAGACAAGGAAGACATTGATGGGGAGAGGGAGTAAGGGGAGGGAGGGAGGGAGAGAGAGAGAGAGAGAGAGAGAGAGAGAGAGAGAGAGAGAGAGAGAGAGAGAGAGAGAGAGAGAGAGAGAGAGAGAGAGAGAGCAATAACAAATACGACATCATACCGACTTCTTTTATCTTTTGAATACTTTTATCTTCATGGTAGATCAGGATGCACAAAAGGTGTACGTACACCTCCTCCCAAACAAACAACGAAGGTCACTGACCTTGAGGTGGCGGACCTGGCTGACCACCTGGTCGGGGTCGGACAAGTCCAAGATGCGCATCTTGGCCAGGACGCGTTCCTTCTGGGACAGCCAGTTGTGGAACTTCTGCTGCTCCTCCGTGAAGTGCTGCCACTTGAGCAGCACCTGCTTCAGCATCTTGGCCCTCTCCTCCGTCCACAGACAGATGGCGGCCCAGCGTCGGCCCAGCACCTCCAGCTGCGCCTCCATCTCCGCGCAGGCTGCTGGCAGAAGGTCAGGAAGGTTACCCAGCAGTCCTCAGAGAGTGGGAAGATGTCGTCTAATGAAAACTGGAGGGTTTGATGTCCGTCAGTTACTACTGTAGTGTTTTTATGAGAGGCAAAGGAGAGGAAGAGCATAACTAACCCAGGGACGTGGTGGTGTAAATGAGATGTTTATACGGTATATTACATGTGTTTTACTCGTTAAAACGTCTCATGAAAACTGTGGTTTATTGTTGGTTTGTGGTCCGTCATTTACGACTGCGGTGATTATACGTAAGAAAAACGGGTAAGCAGGCTATCGATAACCAAGGAAAGTGATGACCTACATATGCTGTTAATGCTGTATGTTACATGTAATTAACTCGTTGAAGCGTCTGACAAAGCCAAGTAGCAAGGGTTATAATAGTCATCGTCAAACATCAAAGCAAGCTTGCCACGTAAGAAAAGAGAAGTGCAGACCCCGAATGATCAAGGGAAGTAGTAATAAACATGTATTTATCATGATGCGTGTTACAGTTCCATACATCAGTCTAAAACGAGGCAGACTGGCAGGACAACCTCCACAACTATACCAAGGAGGACACCACGACTGTATACATCTTTCATAAACAAGTATTACGACTTTCTATGGAAAATTGAGAAATTTCAGACTTGACAAAGACTACATCAGATGTACTCCATGACATCGACCCATCCTTTACACCAGGCAGCAGAAAGAAGATGTCAAACTTATTGGAAGGCAAACGATCACATGGGACAACAACGAAAAGTGGCTCAAACCAAAGTACACGTTGAGACAGTGGCAAACACACAGCCAAATGGACACACTCTTTCACACAAAGTCCGTCACTAAATAAAGAAGCTGAAAATGAGATGGGAAAAAACAGAAGGACAGAACTAAGCTGAAGTCTGGATCTTCACAAAAAGGGGAAAGGGAAAAGGACCCCAAGAGATATGGAGCTGAAGGGAGGAGGGAGGAGAGACAAGGAGGAGCTAAGGCAGCAAAGCAGACTGACCGGTCTCCGTGTTCTGGTCGTCCACCACCACCACCATGTTCTGCAGACTGTCCACCCTCTTCTGCTGCTGCTCCAGCGCTGTCTGTACTTTCTGCAACGTGGAGGACAGGAACTCTGTCACAGTGTCCCCCATTGGTGGCAGAAGAAGGAGAAAGAAGGAGAAGAAAGAAGAAGGACAAAGAAGAAGGAGAAAGAAGAAGGAGAAAGAAGAAGGAAGAAGAAGGAGGAAGAAGAAAGAAGAAGAAGAAGGAAGAAGAAGGAAGAAGAAGGAAGAAGAAGAAGGAAGAAGAAGGAAGAAGAAGGAAGAAGAAGAAGGAAGAAGAAGGAAGAAGAAGGAAGAAGAAGAAGGAAGAAGAAGGAAGAAGAAGGAAAAAGAAGAAGGAAGAAGAAGAAGGAAGAAGAAGAAGGAAGAAGAAGAAGGAAGAAGAAGAAGGAAGAAGAAGAAGGAAGACGAAGGAAGAAGGAAGAAGAAGAAAAAGAAGGAAGAAGAAGGAAGAAGAAGGAAGAAGAAGGAAGAAGAAGGAAGAAGAAGGAAGAAGAAGGAAGAAGAAGGAAGAAGAAGAAGGAAGAAGAAGGAAGAAGAAGGAAAAAGAGGAAGGAAGAAGAAGAAGGAAGAAGAAGAAGGAAGAAGAAGAAGGAAGACGAAGGAAGAAGGAAGAAGAAGAAAAAGAAGGAAGAAGAAGGAAGAAGAAGGAAGAAGAAGGAAGAAGAAGGAAGAAGAAGGAAGAAGAAGGAAGAAGAAGGAAGAAGAAGGAAGAAGAAGGAAGAAGAAGAAGGAAGAAGAAGGAAGAAGAAGAAGGAAGAAAAAGAAGGAAGAAGAAGGAGGAAGGAGGAGGAAGAAGAAGGAGGAAGGAGGAGGAAGGAGGAGGAAGGAGGAGGAAGAAGGAAGGAGGAGGAAAGAGGAAGGAGGAAGAAAGGAGGAGGAAGGAAGAAAGAAGGAGGAAGGAAGAAAGAAGGAGGAAGGAAGAAGAAGGAGGAAGGAGGAAGGAAGAAGGAAGAAGGAGGAAGGAAGGAAGGAAGGAAGGAAGGAAGGAAGGAAGGAAGGAAGGAAGAAGAAGAAGAAGAAGAAGAAGAAGAAGAAGAAGAAGAAGAAGAAGAAGAAGAAGAAGAAGAAGAATAAAGTGATGATTTTGACGACGACCACCACCACCACCACTACGTAGATGCCAACGACGACGACGACGACGATGATGATGATGATGATCATCATGGTCATGATGATGAAATATATTTGTGTTGAGCTCGATCTACAATATTATAAGGGTTTTTACTTTATTCAAAATACAGGACTGCCAACAGACAAATTAGCATTGTACCATTGTAATGTGCAGTGCACCCTATACGTGACACACGATGCCATAGATATGTGCATGCGTTTCCAAATATATGTAGAGCGAATAAAGAAAGGGAAGAAAGAAGGAAAGAAGGAAAGAAAGAATGAAAGAAGGAAGGAAATGAAAACGATTGAAGGAAAGATGAAAAGAAGGAAGGAAGGAAAGAAGGAAGGAAGGAAGGAAGGAAGGAAGGAAGGAAGGAAGGAAGGAAGGAAGGAAGGAAGGAAGGAGGAAAGAGAAAGAGAAAAGGAGAGCTGCCCAACACACCTTGTGATGCTCCACCTGCTTCCTGATGGTGGTGAGGTCGGACCCCAGGGGCTCCTGCCTGGCCTTGGCGTCCTCCATCTCGGACAGCCACAGCTCCAGCTCCTGCAGCTGCTGCTGCTGCAGTTCCATCAGCACCTTCTGCAACCTGCAACCAGGCACGCACCAAGCGTGACAACCAGCCCGCCACTCGGGTGTACAGACACGTCACGTGTGTGAACATGGGTACTCACCTTTCGCACTGCCTTCATTGAGTGAACAGACTTCTTCCAAATGAAAAGAGATAATGAAATCTCAACACTAAGTGTATGAAGATCATTTAGTACTAGAGTACATGTAGTGCAAATTTTAGTGTACAAAAAACACAGGCTACAGAAAAAGAGTGCAATGGGCCAACTAAGCACGCAACGCACACTGGATTTTGTGCGCAAGGTATTCAGTGCACAGAGAATGTAAGCAATGAACACTCACTTTCACACCAATCATTTAGAAGAAAAAAAAACACAAACATACCCAAACCTACTTGTTCAAATAAATTTGATCAAATATCATGTGAATGACAAACATTAGTGTCCCGCAATTAACAAAATATCTAATATCTCTTTCAGGATAAATGTGGTTAAAACTGTTGTGCATTTGGCAGTTTATTGTTTGTAGAACTTTGGGCAAGTTATACTATTTCACTATCTTCTTTCCTCAAGCGTCAGTCCATTTATCACTGAACAAAGAAAGCGAAAACATCACACTCAGAAATACTCCAGTTCTCCCTGGAAGCGGCTGCATCTCTGCACGCCAAGACCTGCGCAGTGCCCGTGGCGCCACAGCCAGACTTACTTGCTCTGCACGCAGAGAACTGCGCAGTGCCCGTGGTGCCACAGCCAGACTTACTTGCTCTGCACGCAGAGAACTGCGCAGTGCCCGTGGCGCCACAGCCAGACTTACTTGCTCTGCACGCCAAGACCTGCGCAGTGCCCGTGGCGCCACAGCCAGACTTACTTGCTCTGCATGCCAAGAACTGCGCAGTGCCCGTGGCGCCAC
Source organism: Theodoxus fluviatilis (assembly GCA_034096865.1). Classification (NCBI taxonomy): domain Eukaryota; kingdom Metazoa; phylum Mollusca; class Gastropoda; order Cycloneritida; family Neritidae; genus Theodoxus; species Theodoxus fluviatilis. The sequence continues at coordinate 63,645 of JAWQFJ010001667.1, forward strand.
AGCCAGACTTACTTGCTCTGCCTGTCAAGAACTGCGCAGTGCCCGTGGCGCCACAGCCAGACTTACTTGCTCTGCCTGTCAAGAACTGCGCAGTGCCCGTGGCGCCACAGCCAGACTTACTTGCTCTGCACGCCAAGAACTGCGCAGTGCCCGTGGCGCCACAGCCAGACTTACTTGCTCTGCACGCCAAGACCTGCGCAGTGTCCGTGGCGCCACAGCCAGACTTACTTGCTCTGCATGCAGAGAACTGCGCAGTGTCCGTGGCGCCACAGCCAGACTTACTTGCTCTGCATGCCAAGAACTGCGCAGTGTCCGTGGCGCCACAGCCAGACTTACTTGCTCTGCACGCCAAGAACTGCGCAGTGCCCGTGGCGCCACAGCCAGACTTACTTGCTCTGCACGCAGAGAACTGCGCAGTGCCCGTGGTGCCACAGACAGACTTACTTGCTCTGCACGCCAAGACCTGCGCAGTGCCCGTGGCGCCACAGCCAGACTTACTTGCTCTGCACGCAGAGAACTGCGCAGTGCCCGTGGCGCCACAGCCAGACTTACTTGCTCTGCGTGCCAAGAACTGCGCAGTGCCCGTGGTGCCACAGCCAGACTTACTTGCTCTGCCTGTCAAGAACTGCGCAGTGCTCGTGGCGCCACAGCCAGACTTACTTGCTCTGCATGCAGAGAACTGCACAGTGCCCGTGGCGCCACAGCCAGACTTACTTGCTCTGCCTGTCAAGAACTGCGCAGTGCTCGTGGCGCCACAGCCAGACTTACTTGCTCTGCATGCAGAGAACTGCACAGTGCCCGTGGCGCCACAGCCAGACTTACTTGCTCTGCATGCAGAGAACTGCGCAGTGCCCATGGCGCCACAGCCAGACTTACTTGCTCTGCACGCCAAGAACTGCGCAGTGCCCGTGGTGCCACAGCCAGACTTACTTGCTCTGCTGCACGCCAAGAACTGCGCAGTGCCCATGGCGCCACAGCCAGACTTACTTGCTCTGCACGCCAAGAACTGCGCAGTGCCCATGGTGCCACAGCCAGACTTACTTGCTCTGCATGCAGAAAACTGCGCAGTGCCCGTGGCGCCACAGCCAGACTTACTTGCTCTGCACGCCAAGACCTGCGCAGTGCCCATGGCGCCACAGCCAGACTTACTTGCTCTGCATGCAGAGAACTGCGCAGTGCCCGTGGTGCCACAGCCAGACTTACTTGCTCTGCATGCCAAGAACTGCGCAGTGCCCGTGGCGCCACAGCCAGACTTACTTGCTCTGCACGCCAAGACCTGCGCAGTGCCCGTGGTGCCACAGCCAGACTTACTTGCTCTGCATGCAGAGAACTGCGCAGTGCCCATGGCGCCACAGCCAGACTTACTTGCTCTGCATGCAGAGAACTGCGCAGTGCCCGTGGTGCCACAGCCAGACTTACTTGCTCTGCCTGTCCAGGGCCTTGAGACGAAGGTCCTCCCAGCGGTTGTTGAGCAGTCCCATCTGTACCCGGATCTCGTGCTCCTCCTCCTCCGTCACCTTGCCGTCAGCGATCAGGTCGTTGCCCTCCTTCAGCACGGTGCCGATGCTGTCCTGATGGCGAGTTAGCTCCAGCATGAACTCCTGTCACGGACAACAGACAGGCGGTGTCAGCTCCAGCAGCGCAAAGTCTTCCTGATGGCGTTTTGCCTACAACCTCGGTGCAACCACCCGTGCCCAAAACAAGGACTGCAACGTTCATAATGGTGTCGTGGATCTGATGGCACAGAGACCGGCCATGCTAAGCCAATGGACTTGTTGACAACATTTTTTTGGTTTGAGTTGAGTCGTTCTTGATCAGAGCAGCTCCAAGTTTTCACAGGTGACCACGAGGAGCTGTTCCTGCTAATGCTGTTACACTGATGTAGCCAACGTCCTATGTCAATATGCTCGTAACTGTAATCATCATCATCATCGCAGCCAAACACAAAAAGCAACAACAAACACTAAAAACTACCCCCAAAACCCCCACCACATTGTTTTCGACCGCTGTGGTAATGGGAATATGAGTGTTGTAAGGTGGTTGCTTAGTTCTACTGCTTCAGTTCTGTCTTTCTGATCGTTTTTCATGCCATAATAGCAACATGTATTTTCTTTTATTCTGACTGTATTCGTAGAAGAGCCTAGCGGTTCAAGACAAAACATTGCAGCAGCGACGGTAGTAGGTAAAAAGGATGAATGAGATAACTGCAACAAAAAAACCTTCGTTTTTAAAAGCACCAAATATCAGCCTAATTTGTCACGCTCTTTCTATAAAACGAAAACAATCTAATTGAAGCAAGATCGCAGAAACTGCACTCCTGACATTTGACCTTCTCACCTCATGCGCGTTGAATTGGTCCTTGACCTTCCCTACGACGCTGGCGATTGGCTGCTGGTTCTCCATGACCTCCTCGGCCTCCAGCAGCCATGTCAGCACGCTCTCCAGCGCCTCGGAGTAGGACTGCAGCTCCACGGACGCCGTGGACATTGTGCTGTGTCGGCTCTCGGAGCTGCTCATCGACATGGAGGACTGCAACAGTGGAAACATGGAGGACTGCAACAGTGGAAACATGGAGGACTGCAACAGTGGAAACATGGAGGACTGCAACAGTGGAAACATGGAGGACTGCAACAGTGGAAACATGGAGGACTGCAACAGTGGAAACATGGAGGACTGCAACAGTGGAAACATGGAGGACTGCAACAGTGGAAACATGGAGGACTGCAACAGTGGGAACATGGAGGACTGCAACTTTGGGAACATGGAGGACTGCAACATTGGAAACATGGAAGACTACAACATTGGAAACATGGAGGACTGCAACAGTGGGAACATGGAGGACTGCAACATTGGAAACATGGAGGACTGCAACATTGGAAACTTGGAGGACTGCAACAATGGAAACATGGAAGACTGCAACACTGGAACATGGAGGACTGCAACACTGGAAACATGGAGGACTGCAACAGTGGGAAACATGGAGGACTGCAACACTGGAAACATGGAGGACTGCAACACTGGAAACATGGAGGACTGCAACACTGGAAACATGGAGGACTGCAACAGTGGAAACATGCAGGACTGCAACAGTGGAAACATGCAGGACTGCAACAGTGGAAACATGCAGGACTGCAACAGTGGGAAACACGGAAGACTGCAACAGTGGAAACATGCAGGACTGCAACAGTGGAAACATGCAGGACTGCAACAGTGGGAAACACGGAAGACTGCAACAGTGGAAACATGCAGGACCTCAACAGTGGAAACATGCAGGACTGCAACAGTGGAAACATGGAAGACTGCAACAGTCATCTCCATCCCACCATGTCTAACACTCACACCATGTCTAACACTCACACCATGTCTAACACTCACACCATGTCTAACACTCACACCATGTCTAACACTCACACCATGTCTAACACTCACACCATGTCTAACACTCACACCATGTCTAACACTCACACCATGTCTAACACTCACACCATGTCTAACACTCACACCATGTCTAACACTCACACCGTGTCTAACACTCACACCATGTCTAACACTCACACCATGTCTAACACTCACACCATGTCTAACACTCACACCATGTCTAACACTCACACCATGTCTAACACTCACACCATGTCTAACACTCACACCGTGTCTAACACTCACACCATGTCTAACACTCACACCATGTCTAACACTCACACCATGTCTAACACTCACACCATGTCTAACACTCACACCATGTCTCACACTCACACCATGTCTAACACTCACACCATGTCTAACACTCACACCATGCCTAACACTCACACCATGCCTAACACTCACACCATGTCTAACACTCACACCATGTCTAACACTCACACCATGCCTCCCTATCACTGACGGCAGTAAAGAGCAGATTTGGCAGCCTGAGCGATGAACGAGAAAGGGGAAGACTGCTTGGGCAACCAAGGTCACATGCATTGTGATCCCAAAGTCAGAGGTGAGCCAACTAATGCGTTCAACGATATCTCGTGCAGGTTTGCTTGTATTGCTAGAGATCTCCACTGCCTCTTTCATCCAGGCATGGGGGGGCTAAGCAGGTCAGATCCGCGCGTTGTGCTTGCATAACGTAGCTGAATAAGAGACGAAAGTGGATGGTTGGGGACAGAGAGTGCCAGTCGAATTAATCGAAGTGCTCTGAAGACCATGCTCGATTCAAAACATTTATGGACACCGTGCCGAAGACGCACTTCGAGTTTCTAGAGCTATAACAGTACTCAGGGGGAGACTGCATTTGAAAGGTAATCTTTTTCCTGACATCCCCAAGTGAATGCGGGGAGAGTATTTCCTTTCCGCTGTCTCAAACACCAGATCCGCGAGGTCTCTTGGGCTTAGCGAAAGCAAGGCACATTATGCACACCGTAAAAAGCGTCTCTGGCGTATAGCATTGCTTTAACTTAATTAAGCTAATTCGTGTTGAGGCGCTTGTATTCCAGCGCTAACTTTTTCCCCTGTACCCCTCCTTTTACAAAAAAGATGCCAAAGAGGATGCGGGACGCGAGAAGCACGGCAACTGACGCGGCAACGAGATGCAGACAGCAGCCAGGGTTGCTGGGGTTACTGGGGCAGGCCATCCTGCAGACACTCGTCCGCCACGCCTGACCAGAGACCAGCAGAGCGCAGCTCCACCCCTTGGCAGCAGCCACGCACCCTCCACAGACTCTTCAAGAGATGACAGGTTACGGCAGCGAGAAGTGACTCTAACCGTCATCACAGTGTCCGAATTTAGAACCCGTCGGCGTTTGCTGCTGTTGCTGTTCAATGAGGTTGCAGAGTTGGGGCAAGGCAAGGGGGAGCATTGTGCCATGGGAGCATAGAGGGGTACTGCACAGTTGGAGCAAGGCAAGGAGGAGCATTGTGCCATGGATGCATAGAGGGGTACTGCAGAGTTGGGGCAAGGCAAGGGGGAGCATTGTGCCATGGGAGCATAGAGGGGTACTGCAGAGTTGGGGCAAGGCAAGGGGGAGCATTGTGCCATGGGAGCATAGATGGGTTCTGCAGAATAGGGGCATATCAAAAAGAAAAATCATAGGATGGGGGCATTGTAGAATAAGTGGGCATTGTAGAATAAGGGAGCATCGTCATCGTTGTGTTGTTGAGTGGGGGCATACCACGAGGAAGGAATGTAGATAAGGAGCCTTGTAGGATCATTGCTCACTTGGGGCATAGCATGGATAACAATAGTATAAGTGTGGTGTGGACACTGCAGAATGCACTGTCAGCATAAGGATGAGCCGTATGATGGGAGCATTATGCGGGCATTGCAGAGCAGGGACGTGGCAGAAAGGGTCGCAGGTTCAGAGCATTGTGAGAACATGACAAGGTAGAGCATTGTAGAATGATAGCATTGTGTGGGCGTGGCAAGAGAGAGCATTGCAGAATGAGAGCATTGTAGGGGCATTGTTGACAGTTGCATAACAAGTGAGAGCGTTGTAAATCAGTAGTACAGTCGGGGGTTGCAGAGTAACGGCATGGCCAGAAAAAGGTCGGTTGTGTGGGAGCATTACGATGGCATTGCACAGGAGCATTCTATGATGGGAGCATTGCATCATGGGAGCACTGAAAAATGATTGCATTGCAGGGGGGGGGGGGGGGGGGGGGGGGGAGCACTTCACTGAGAGAGCATAGCACAGAGAAAGCACTACAACCACCACCTACAGTCTGCCAGACAGACGCGGCAGTTCCTACACGGAAGTGTTGCAGAGCGGCAACATGAAACATTGCCGGGACCACACGGGAGCATACAACATCGAAGGGAACACAACACAAGGGAGGCTTTGCACTCACTGCCCACACTGTGCCAGTAGGGCACAGCACCCAGCGCCCTGAACATTCAGGGAGCACAAAGACGATGAACCCGTCTGACACTCAGGTCATTGGCCTTTCAACAAAGGCACCCAACAGGTGCACCTGTCTTGAAGGCAACTACAATCAGCAAAGCATTCCTTCATATGCGCAAAAGCTTCCACTTTTTGGCTTCCTCAGCATTCTACAGTCATCTCAACGATGAGAGTAAACACACTGAGTTAACGAGGTGTTCCCTTTCAAAAGTTTTCCAGCATGCCTCAGCGTATTTTTTGCTAGGCTAATAGCTACAACAGTTAAAACCTAAATTTTGAGAGAACGAAATATCGACGGACGGATGGGCGGACGGACAAACAGAGGGACAGCCAGGCGCACAAAAGGACGGACGTCCAGACAGCCAGGAAGGCACAGTAGTACTTCGGGTTTTGTGGATATTTGCCATAAGTAAAGTAGGTAGGTATATGTGTGGAAAGAACTTGAAAAGACAGTACTGACGGACTTTTGCGAGGTCTGCGAGAACCAGCAGGTTGCAATGAAAGGCGTGGAAGTGGAAGGACCATGCAAACTTGATCTAAGCGTGATAATCCACCTCAATTCCGTTGCCTTTTTCATTCAGATTGCCAACCCATTTGACACGTTTGTGGACAAGTGTTACCAGCATAAATTCCACAAATGTATGCCTTAGTGTCTCTCACTCAGTGATGCTGGTTTCTACACGCGAGTTGTGGTTCTCGTAATTGGATCTCTAGGCACTGCACATCATCGGTTCATCAAAGTCTGATGCTGGGTTTGTCTGTGCGCTAGGCTAAGAGCCTAGCTAAATATATCAGCTTGTCTGTTATGATAGGGTCCAGACGTGCCTGGGCAAGAAGGGGCTTTTTGTTGGAACAAGGACAGGAAGAGTAAATTTAGTTTAATAGTGCATACCCCTGTTTTCTCTCCACGATCACATGAGCAGGCATTGTAAATGTGTGACGGATTTACGAGCGGAGCAGACACTCACTTGCATGGCTTATGTTTTTGCAGACATGTCATTATTTTGTGCAATTTTCTGCAATAAAGTGATTATCTGGACTAACTACATTTCCATTAAATTTCCTCTGGAAAAGATCAAATGCTACCTTAGAAGTAAGCCTGCTTTGGAACACGGCGGTATTAAAAAGAGTCTTGATGACTTGGTTCAATGCAGTGCACCGCAGTCGCCTCTGGCTGCCTGTGACCCCCTGTAGCGGCGCCCCGGGACTGGGGACCCAGGACTGGGGTCCCAGCAGTGGGCTCCCAGCAGTGGGCTGCCAGCAGTGGGCTATCCGCAGTGGGCTGTCAGCAGTGGGCTGCCAGCAGTGGGCTATCCGCAGTGGGCTGTCAGCAGTGGGCTGTCAGCAGTGGGCTGCCAGCAGTGGGCTGTCAGCAGTGGGCTGTCAGCAGTGGGCTGCCAGCAGTGGGCTGTCAGCAGTGGCATGGAGCGGCTTCAGCTGTCCACCCACGTTGTACTCAACTCTAAACTCCATGAAACCACGCTGTTCTGTGTGACTGTGAGAGTGTTGGTTCAACGTCTATGACGTGCCCCAAAAAACACTAAAATTATCTTAGAAGGAGCTTCCTGAACTTTCCATCATGTATACTACATAGATCGCCAGCTCCTGGCAGCCCCCACATCCAGTAGTCTCCCCTCCTGCATGAGTGCCATGTCAGCTCAAACACCTCGCCTATTGAACCCTGTCTTTTAACAGGCGGATTCAGGCGAGCAAGCTTTGGCGTCTGATTCTTTGCGAGGCGCGGTGCCGTGGTTCAGTCCTTGGTACGAGAGATATCTGGGTTCTTTCATGCTATCCGACGTTCTGATATCAAGATTAGACTCCTTTAATGAGGCAACAGACGTGTGTTTTCCCCCACACTTTCTAGCTCCCATGCATCCGCGGCATGCAACGTACCTGCTGGCCCTTGGGACATCAACACGTCTTCAGAGCACTGAGTGCATTCGAGTCCTGCAGTCTCTAGATCGCGCTTAGTACCTGCACAATCCATGTTTTGCCTTTCATGCTAGATCTTTCGAGGCAATCATACGAAACAAACTTCTTCACTATCTCAAGTGCAAACCCATTTTGGGGTTTTCTTTCTCCTTGCAACAATCCACCATTCAGTCTAAAACACAAATGGAAAAACGAGT
>JAWQFJ010001667.1:79158-93854 GCA_034096865.1 Theodoxus fluviatilis
GCAATTGGATGACCCATATTCTGATGGAGGTAGAACGTATTCACTCAGTCTGTTTATGTTCACTAACTCTGACTGACGCCTGGAGGGCAGGCAGAGGAACGCGCACTGACCAAGCACGGTCGAGACCTTAACGTTTCCTGTGCAGGCCATAGGAAAAAAAAAACAGAAGTCTTGTTGCGGTAACCCTACCGACCCTATTTTTTATGTCGACCCTAGACTTGTTAAATTTCGATCGTGCAGGAAAAAGACAGAAAAGGTGAATAATTCAATAGTAATCAACGAAATGTGTGCTGCCCTGACTTCCCCGCCTTATGTATGAGCACTCACGGAATCCACATTTTAAGTTGTCAAAAAATATGTTTTTTTTTCAGTGATAGAGAGGTTGTGGTTTACGTTTAATCTGGTTCCACTATCAACAAGAATTAGCCATCACTCCGCTCCGTTTTAAAGACTCAGCCAGACCTACCGATCGTTTTTTCAGGTCATGTGACTGTAACCACTATCAACAAGAATTAGCATTTTAAAGGCTCAGCGTTTAAATGGTAGAGCGGTTGGAGACTCATTAATAGGCGAGACGTCACTATATCTATGACACCAGTGCCTTTACCGACACATCTACAGAGATGCGGATTTCCGCAAAATGCAACGCTATGTCTTGCTCGGCACTAGGAAGGCCATGGTTGGAAAGCGGGACTCTAACACCTGCTCTTGCTCTTTCACACATTCGGCACTTCTGAAGCAGCCCCAGTTTTTACACAGTAGGCCATTCAGTTGTCTGCTGTAGCTCTCCTCCCAACAGTAGTCTTCCACAGTCACCTCAGCTGTGTTCCACCGGTAACCTCAGCTGTACACTTCATCTGTCTGCTTTGGATGCCCGCTGCAGATCTCTACACGGCTTTTCCCTGTATACCTACAGGTGTCCTTGCTGTGCAGCTGTGCACCTGCTCTCTGTCCATGCGATATCGTGGCCACACAAAGTCGAGCAACACTCCTTCCCTTGCTGCCCATAACTCTCCTTCCCTTACTGCCCATAACTCTCCATAACTCTCCTTCCCTTGCTGCCCATAACTCTCCATAACTCTCCTTCCCTTGCTGCCCATAACTCTCCATAACTCTCCTTCCCTTGCTGCCCATAACTCTCCTTCCCTTGCTGCCCATAACTCTCCTTCCCTTGCTGCCCATAACTCTCCTTCCCTTGCTGCCCATAACTCTCCTTCCCTTGCTGCCCATAACTCTCCATCCCTTGCTGCCCATAACTCTTCTTCCCTTGCTGCCCATAACTCTCCTTCTCTTGCTGCCCATAACTCTCATTCCCTTGCTGCCAAACCTTCCTTCCCTTGCTGCCCATAACTCTCCATCCCTTGCTGCCCACAACTCTCCATCCCTTGCTGCCCATAGCTCTCCTTCCCTTGCTGCCCATAGCTCTCCATCCCTTGCTGCCCATAACTCTCCTCTCCCTTGCTGCCATAACTCTCCTTCCCTTGCTGCCCATAACTCCATAACCTCCTCCCTTGCTGCCAAACTCTCCTCTCCCTTGCTGCCCATAACTCTCCTTCCTTGCTGCCCATAACTCTCCTTCCCTTGCTGCAAACCCTCCTCTCCCTTGCTGCCCATAACTCTCCATCCCTTGCTGCCCATAACTCTCCTCCCTTGCTGCCAAACCCTCCTCTCCCTTGCTGCAAACCCTCCTCTCCTTGCTGCAAACCCTCCTCTCCCTTGCTGCCAAACTCTTCATAACTCTCCTTCCCTTGCTGCAAACCCATCCTCTCCCTTGCTGCAAACCCATCCTCTCCCTTGCTGCAAACCCATCCTCTCCCTTGCTGCAAACCCATCCTCTCCCTTGCTGCAAACCCATCCTCTCCCTTGCTGCAAACCCTCACTCTCCTTCCCTTGCTGCCCATAACTCTCCTTCCCTTGCTGCCCATAACTCTCCTTCCCTTGCTGCCCATAACTCTCCTTCCCTTGCTGCCCATAACTCTCCTTCCCTTGCTGCCCATAACTCTCCTTCCTTGCTGCCCATAACTCTCCTTCCCTTGCTGCCCACAACTCTCCTTCCCTTGCTGCCCACAACTCTCCTTCCCTTGCTGCCCATAACTCTCCTTCCCTTGCTGCCCATAACTCTCCTTCCCTTGCTGCCCATAACTCTCCTTCCCTTGCTGCCCATAACTCTCCTTCCCTTGCTGCCCATAACTCTCCTTCCCTTGCTGCCCATAACTCTCCTTCCCTTGCTGCCCATAACTTTCCTTCCCTTGCTGCCCATAACTCTCCTTCCCTTGCTGCCCATAACTCTCCACACAGACGGGCCCACCACTGCGCAGTCTCCACACACACGGCCCCACCACTGCGCAGTCTCCACACAGATGGACCAAGCACTGCGCAGTCTCCAGACAGACGGGCCAAGCACTGCGCAGTCTCCACACAGACGGGCCAAGCACTGCGCAGTCTCCAGACACACTGCCCCAGCAGAGCGCAGTTACCCCAGACGCCCTTGGTTGTTAAGGACACGCAAATGCTGCTGTTGGAAACGTCCGACTCCCTCTCTAATTGCCGCTCGGTGGTCGGTAGCTTGATTGAAAATTTAATTTTGCACATTTTCTCCCCCTTGCCCGTCTTCAGAATGTTTTAAGGGCAGTCTTTGCACACTCACACACACACGCACGCATGCACTCATGCATGCACGCATGCACGCACGCACACACACACAAACACAAATCATGTGCACACCAGTAAACACACGCTCCACGTCCCCCTCCCATCGCATCCACTGTTCTGGCTGTGTTTGTTCAGGAGAGGGGGGGGGGAGGGGGGGGGGGGGGGGCGGGAATGAAGGCGGGAAGAGGGGGAGGAGTAAAGGTGAGAGACGGGGCCAGACTGCGGCCTGTGATGCCTGTGGTGTTGAGGCCTGAGAGTCTACAGTTTCAAGGCATCAGTCAAAACACCTTTGTTGCCATCACTCCGCTCCGTGTTGACTGTCTCCTCACAGGGTGGGGTGATGTTTGTAGGTGTGCATCACCATCAGAGAGAAAGTATTTCTACTGCATTCATTATCTCAATTTTAAAAAAAAATTGTGGTATCAATGGCCCAGTGAAGAACAAACAGTACACAGTACACAGTAATTTATTGCGCCAAGTGACATCATTTAAAAAACGAGCACGAGGAAAACTAAGTGATGAAGGCTAAAAGAAACAAACGAAATTATTATTTCATGCACAAGTACAGTTGTTTTATCATTTTCCCCCGTCTGATTCATCAGCCCTCTCATTACTTTAACCTATCATCGTATTCAATCATCTTATCATTCACCATTCTTCCTGCTACCTATCTACCAACTCATCCATCCATCTACTCCTCCATCACCTGTCCATCTATTTATCCTCCTTCCCTTCATTCATTCATCCATCTATGCATCCTCCTTTTCATTCATCCACGATCCACCCTTCTATCCTTTTTCCTTACCATCCACCTACACGTCCCTCCACCTTTCCTCCATTCATGCCTCCGCTCCACGCCCAGCAGCGCATTCCTTGCTGCATTGCCCAAATGCCGGGCCGCTCAAGGCTGCCCCTAGGAAAGAGCGCGAGGCTCCAATGCCATCTGCCTGGCTGTTTCCTGTGTATGAAGATCGCCTCCCCTCTCAGGCGCGCCAGCTATCTCTTAATTCAAGTCGAATGAGATCTCCGCCGATGCTGACACCGCTCACATGCTTCCATACATCAGACCCTGTGAGGCCCGCAGCACGGAGGCGTCAGATAGACTCCCGACATGCAGACTCAGAAGAAAAAGCAGCCTGATAATACCCCAGTGCCCCCTATCTGTAGCAACGGCACACAACTACAGACACACACAAACACACCAGCCCAACTCATTTATGAATGTCTGTCTATATGTCTGTCTGTCTGCCTGCCTGCCTGCCTGCCTGCCTGCCTGCCTGCCTGCCTGCCTGCCTGCCTGCCTGCCTGTCTGTCTCCATTTGTCTGTCTATCTGTATGTGTCTCCCCCCCCCCTCTCTCTCTCTCTCTCTCTCTCTCTCTCTCTCTCACACACACATATATATACACACTCATACACATTTCGAAATGATAATTTAAAGGACTGCAATTGTCAAGGACCTTTCCAGACAAGACACTTATCAGCAAATTCCTCCTCGCCATTCCGACCCATTACTTGGCACACAGGGGGGGATGGGGGGGGGGGGGGGGGAGAGAGACTAGGCAAAGATAGTTTGAATGTCTGCCCTTTGTTGCCATTCAAACGGTGTCTCATAAGACACTCAAATTGTTATGGCTTCCTGCAGGGACATTAGACTTAAATCCTAAATACTTTAGATTCTTAAAAAATTAAATGCTACATTTGACACGGAATATTAACTGAATAAACTGCCCTACTGAGAGATCGCAGAAAATGTATCAGCCGTATACATACTGTAGAGTAAACACTCACGAAAAGTCTCAAGAATGCCTTAGTGATAGAGCTCTTCAAACTTCTCCCCGTGAACTCTCTGGACACGGTGAGCAGGAAAACCTGATCGCAAAGCATCCAGCATTACTTCAAGAATCAACTGTTGAGCTCTTGCTGCATTTTCATGGCAGCAGTCAGTGGACATTCGAGTGATCGAATGCCCTGCTGACATCGAGTCACACAACTAACTCCCGAAGTCCGCTCTGTGGCGGCGGGCGCCTTATTTCTAGAGGACTCGAGGCCAGCTCGGGACACAGGGAGGACAGGCCGTGCTGAGGACTGACGTCTAATTGGGGCGTGGTAGGCCCGGGCTTGTTGCCGCCTCACGGCGCGAGATAACGGAGCAGCCACGCCTGCGCCAAATCGGCGACTTTCCTCTGGCACACTCGTTCTGCAGTGAGTGCGTCCTTCTATTTCATTTTTTGGCCAAAAAAAAAAGAAGAAACATATGTGTGGTTGCGGTAACATGGAAAAGAAATAGGTTCGGTAGTTCGGTCTGAATTTAAAAAAAAATTGTCTTTTCCTTGTTAGAAGAAGTCAGATTGAACATACCAAACCTTCTTTATTAACTGAAAACGCTTTTTCAAAACTTAAATAGTGGATTCCTTGAGTGTTCACTGGGTAGGGAAGCTGGGGCTGCACACAGTTTGTGGTCAACCGTCAATTCCTTTCTTCTTTTTCTTTTCCTTTTTTGGGGTGGGGGTGGGGGTGGGGGTGGGGGTGGGGGTGGGGTGGGTGGGTTATGATCGAACAAAGTTGTGGGTCGGCAGAAAAAAATAGGGTCGGTCGGGTTACTGTTACCACAACAACGTTTTTCTGGCCTAACAATGACTGTGGTCCCTGATCGTGTTTGCAATTTTAGTTCGAAACCGTGATCACTCACTAGTCCAAACCATTACAGATCACTCACTAGTCCAAACCATTACAGATCACTCACTAGTCCAAACCATTACAGATCACTCACTAGTCCAAACCATTACAGATCACTCACTAGTCCAAACCATTACAGATCACTCACTAGTCCAAACCATTACAGATCACTCACTAGTCCAAACCATTACAGATCACTCACTAGTCCAAACCATTACAGATCACTCACTAGTTCAAACTATTATATTTTATTCCGTCCGTGTTTTCGAGGCAAACTGCTACATCGATCAGCATCAACACTTTCAGCAGGGAATTTTAATTCAAACTACACTCACGTCACTGTGAATGCTACTCTTCATACGTACTATTACGTACATCATTAAAGTATTCACCCCATACTGAACAAGCACCCAAGTTTCCTTCTGGACAACTCATGTCGTAGAGAAGCCAGGCATTGCACTTCACGCAAATCAGCGAACTCAAAGCAATTACTGTTGGGCTGCCACTAAGACGATGTCCAATGTCCACAGACTGCTCTACATCCGGACAGTCGACTAATCTTTCCTTTATCCGTCTCCACCACTGGACAGGGCAATCATCGGAGTGGGCAGGCACGTGTAAGAAGAACTCATCGAGTCCAACTCAGCGGAAGTGGGTGGGGAGAGTGAAAGAGGACCTCGACTAATGAGATACCAGAGAAGTTCAGCCAGGCTGAGTACGTAGCGAGGACTGTCATCAAAGCAGCTTTGACTCTCTGTGCAGATCGGTTGGAAAGGAATGCATCATAATCAAGGACGCGGCTGCCTCTCATTTTCTTCTAAGCACTTCAGCAGTGCACCATAAGCAAGCGTAGCCATGCTCCCAGTGAAAGCCTAAGCCAGGGCCTCCAATCAGCGCCAACAAACCCAAAGCCCAGCTCTAGGCATCGCCCTCCAGGTAGCGCACTTAGACCAGGCCACTGCCCTGCCAATCATACTCTGTATTTAATCCTGATGCAACCCTCAAAAAGTCTTCAGAAAAAAACGTAACATACAATGAAATACAGAAGGAAGGGAAAGAAGGAGGGAGAGAGAGAGAGAGAGAGAGAGAGAGAGAGAGAGAGAGAGAGAGAGAGAGAGAGAGATTGGTGGTGGTGGTGAAGGGGACGTGGTGAAGGGGACGCAGAAAGAAAGACGATTAGAAGAAAAAGAGCAAAAAGGATAGAGAGAGAAAAGAAAAAGGCAGAAAGCAAGGAAGAGAAGGGAGCAAAATGAGGGAAAAGAGAAGAAGCAGGAGCAAGAGGAGTAGAAGCAGGAGGAGTAGAAGCAGAAAGAGCAGAAGCAGGAAGAGTAGAAACAGGAAGAGCAGAAGCAGGAGGAGTAGGAGCAGGAGGAGTAGGAGCAGGAGCAGGAGGTGTAGGAGCAGGAGGAGTAGGAGCAGGAGGAGTAGGAGCAGGAGGAGGGGAAGTAACAGCAGGAGAAACAGGCAGGAGCAGGTCCAGAAACAGGACGAGCAGGAGCAGGACAGGAGAGGAGAAAAAGCATACGGAGAAGAAGAAGAGGAGGAGAAGGAGGAGGAGGAGGAGGAGGAGGAGGAGGAGGAGGAGGAGGAGGAGGAGGAGGAGGAGGAGGAGGAGGAGGAGGAGGAGGAGGTGAAAAAGGAGGAGGAGGTGAAAAAGGAGGAGGAGGTGAAAAAGGAGGAGGAGGTGAAAAAGGAGGAGGAGGTGAAAAAGGAGGAGAATGACAAGGACAAGGCAGACGAGGAAGAGGACGATGATAAGGACAAGGCAGACGAGGTAGAGGACGATGACAAAAATACGACAGCCGAGGTAGAGGACGATGAAAGGACACGGCAGACGAGGAAGAGGACGATGACAAGGACAAGGCAGACGAGGTAGAGGACGATGACAAGTAAAGGCAGAAGAGGAAGAGGAGGATGACACGAACACGGCAGACAGGGAAGAAATCGATGACGAGGACGAGGCAGAGGAAGAAGAGGACGAGGCAGACGAAGACCAGGAAGACAAGGAAGACGATGTCAACATCACATATGAAGGAGAGGAGCCGACGTGGGGGGTCGGGTGGACCAAGCAGCACGAGCAGATTGTGCAGCACGTGGGGTGCTTCACAGTGTGTGGCGATTCGTGATAAAACAAACAGTGCAGGACAAACGCACACAGCGTTGATGGCGGCCCACTGGGAAAGATGAGGCGCAGGACGTCGCGATGGATGGATGGATGGATGGATGGATGGATGGATGGATGGATGGATGGATGGATGGATGGATGGATGGGTGGATGGATGGATGGATGGATGGATGGATGGATGGATGGATGGGTGGATGGATGGATGGGTGGATGGATGGATGGATGGGTGGATGGATGGATGGATGGATGGGTGGATGGGTGGATGGGTGGAGGGAGGGGGAGGGAGGGAGGGATGGATGGGAGGGAGGGAGGGAGGGAGGGAGGGAGGGAGGGAGGGAGGGAGGGAGGGAGGGAGGGGAGGGAGGGAGGGATGGATGGATGGATGGATGGATGGGTGGATGGAGGGAGGGAGGGAGGGATGAAGGGAGGAAGGGATGAATGGATGGAGGGAGGGAAGGATGGATGGATGGATGGATGGATGGATGGATGGATGGATGGATGGTTGGATGGATGGATGGATGGTGTTTTACGGTCTATCAGCCTTTGAAGGCTATGTAAGGCCACTAAGCACGAAAATCACTAGAGCATTTTAGAGTAAACGCAATTCAAGTCAAGGTGTCCCTAGTTATTCGCCTCTTACGAATCGCGTAGGGAGACGCGGAGGGTCAATTCTTACCCGGAACCCACAGGGGGCATGACGTCGCGAAGACGAGAGGAGAGAGAGGGTGGCGGACACCCCCTCCCCCTATGGAGTGCAGTCCTTCCCCTAACCCCTACTCCATTCTGTAGGCCAAGATGCTTAAGCCCAGCCACCAGCACGCCTGGCTGCACGTGCGAGACGTGGCCACGTAAAGAACAATTAGATCAGTGCTCCTCCCGGGTCGCTAATTGCTGTGCTAGCGACAGAAGCCAGCACACCCGATTACTCCACGAATATTCAGTCAAAACAGCGCATTCCTGAGGAGGGTGGAGTCTGGTGAAAATCAACATCATCAGACAGAGGGGAGGGGAAAGGAAGGGGGGGGGGGGGGAAGGGGGAGGGAACGGGGGTGTGGGTGTGGGAGGAAACGGGGAAAAGAGGTGAGGTACCCTTAACCTTCTCTTTCTCATCTATCCGGTCCCACTACTCATCTGACCACCACCACCCTCTCCCCGATAGCCGCCCACCCCTCACTCCTCATTCAGCTCGCTGCATTCCCCATTTAGCGACTATCATCTGTACCTGCCCATCCTAAATGTCGTCAATTGATGCTAAGCTGCACAGCTGGGCGCCGCGCGAAAATAAGAGCAGGGAAGGAGAGCCAGACGCTAAGGAGCTCAAGGCGATGGGATTTTCTCTCGGGGATGGCCACCCTCCCCTGTCTCCCTCTTCCCCCACTATAAAGTCTCCGCTCCCCTAACTAGATCTGATCGGACAGGCGGGTAGGTTATAACAAGGGCTGTATCGCTGCCTTTTTCCCACCGCTAGGCATGAGGTCAAGGTCACAGCGGCCCTAAACTTCACGCCCAGTCAGACCTGGCCCCTCCCCCTGCAGTCTTGGATGCCCCCTCCCCCAGTCTTGGATGCCCCCCTCCCCCAGTCTTGGATGCCCCTCAACCCCCATCCCAGTCTTGGATTGCCCGACGCCTCTCCCCCCCCCCCCTCATCTTGGATGCCACCTCCCATGCGGTATTGGGTGCCCTCTCCCATGCAGTCTTGGATGGCCTCCTTCTCCCCTGTAGTATTGGATGCCCACCTTGGATGCCCTCATGCAGTCTTGCATGGCAACCTTAAATGCAGTCTTGGATGACCCCTCCCTCCCAGTCTTGGATGACCCCTCCCTCCCAGTCTTGGATGACCCCTCCCTCCCAGTCTTGGATGACCCCTCCCTCCCAGTCTTGGATGGCCCCCTCCCTCCCAGTCTTGGATGACCCCCTCCCTCCCAGTCTTGGATGGCCCCCTCCCTCCCAGTCTTGGATGACCCCTCCCTCCCAGTCTTGGATGACCCCTCCCTCCCAGTCTTGGATGGCCCCCTCCCTCCCAGTCTTGGATGACCCCCTCCCCATCAATCTTCGATCCCTGGCATCAGGGCTGTCTCGCTTTTGTTCGCACTTGGCGACTCATCTGGTACACCGACGATACTGTGAAAAGTGTTACTAGCGTATGATTGTATTAAAATAGTTCTTGTACTACACCGTATGCAAACCAAGGACTGTGTAGCTGTGCGTTAGCGTGTAGGCGCAGTCGAGAGTGTTGCTGCTCTAAGCTACCGTCCAAGTGTCGTTGCGTTCAACCTACAACTGCACCGTGAAGGTCCAGTGAATGTCAAACTGTAGTTGGTGTGTATTTGTCGTCAGGGCGTAGTTGTAGTAGAGGTGTAACCAAGGTGAGTGCAAATCCAACAAACAGTATGTAGTTGCACATACTGTGTACGTGTAGGTGCAATCTGTAGCGATTATCAGCTAGATGTGGAACGCACAGTGTAAGCGCAATGTGTGCAGCTGCAATGTGTAGGCACAGTATGTGACTACAGCAAACCTGCGCTACAACCACCACTGCAGTCAGTGAGTAGCTGTAGTCAGTAACTTCATAAAGTGTGTAGCTACAGCGTACAGTCAGTGAGTAGCTGTAGTCAGTAACTTCATAAAGCGTGTAGCTACAGCGTATAGTCAGTGAGTAGCTGTAGTCAGTAACTTCATAAAGTGTGTAGCTACAGCGTATAGTCAGTGAGTAGCTGTAGTCAGTAACTTCATAAAGTGTGTAGCTACAGCGTATAGTCAGTGAGTAGCTGTAGTCAGTAACTTCATAAAGCGTGTAGCTACAGCGTATAGTCAGTGAGTAGCTGTAGTCAGTAACTTCATAAAGCGTGTAGCTACAGCGTATAGTCAGTGAGTAGCTGTAGTCAGTAACTTCATAAAGCGTGTAGCTACAGCGTATAGTCAGTGAGTAGCTGTAGTCAGTAACTTCATAAAGCGTGTGAGCGACAAACAGCACAGGTGTGTTGTAGACTTGCCTGTGAGCGACAAACAGCACAGGTGTGTTGTAGACTTGCCTGTGAGCGACAAACAGCACAGGTGTGTTGTAGACCTGCCTGTGAGCGACAAACAGCACAGGTGTGTTGTAGACTTGCCTGTGAGCGACAAACAGCACAGGTGTGTTGTAGACTTGCCTGTGAGCGACAAACAGCACAGGTGTGTTGTAGACTTGCCTGTGAGCGACAAACAGCACAGGTGTGTTGTAGACTTGCCTGTGAGCGACAAACAGCACAGGTGTGTTGTAGACTTGCCTGTGAGCGACAAACAGCACAGGTGTGTTGTAGACTTGCCTGTGAGCGACAAAGAGCACAGGTGTGTTGTAGACTTGCCTGTGAGCGACAAACAGCACAGGTGTGTTGTAGACTTGCCTGTGAGCGACTAACAGCACAGGTGTGTTGTAGACTTGCCTGTGAGCGACAAAGAGCACAGGTGCAAAACGAGGATGCTGTCTCGACTCTCAGTAAAAATGCATTTCCCAGGTCGATAGGTGAAAAAAGCACTGGGGAGAAAAAAACCTCAAGATAGAGCTATTCTAATAATAGACCCACCACGACTCCCTATGCGATTCGTAAGAAAACGAAATGTGAAACAGATTAGGCTTGCCCATAATTATTCCAATCAATGCCACTTCTAGATGGCCTTACACTGCGTATACAGGCTGACAGGCCCTGGAGTCTCATCCATCATCCATCCA
Source organism: Theodoxus fluviatilis (assembly GCA_034096865.1). Classification (NCBI taxonomy): domain Eukaryota; kingdom Metazoa; phylum Mollusca; class Gastropoda; order Cycloneritida; family Neritidae; genus Theodoxus; species Theodoxus fluviatilis. The sequence continues at coordinate 90,322 of JAWQFJ010001667.1, forward strand.
TCCATGCATCCGTAGGAAAAGTTGAAACACACTCAGGTATGTGAACATGGATAACTCAAAATGAATATCCACTGTTTCATCATCAATACGAGCATGAAAGGTTGGCGCCATTATAAACAATGATTTCTCCCCAAAACGAAGTGCGCGATACACACGGGAGCAAAGGGCGAGGAACTCGACATACCTGGCGATAGCAGCAGTACTATGGCCACCTGTCCTTACAGCTTTGAGGTACGTTTTATCTATCAAGTTTGCTCTTTAATCTTAGTGATTACTTCACCATCCAGCCCTGTTCTCCGTCCTTGCTGATAACCTTTGGCCGTATCGATGCAGTCGTGATATTTTCCATACAGAATGTAGGTGAAGGCTGTTCTACCAAAACAGCCAGCCCCCTTTATAAGCAACGCAACGAAGTCGAAATGGCATCTCGACCTTCAAGCGTTAGAGTATCGTAGGTTGCTCTGTGCACAAATATACTTCTACAACTTGTACAACTGGTGTCTCTTCGCCACTACCTCCCTAAGGGCTTCCATTGATTGGAATGCATTTATCTGTCTTGTCGTACATGTATCAGCGCGTATACGCAGCTACGTAGGAGCTCTTCACTTTATAATCCTCCCAGTCCAAGTCTGCCGAGTCATAATGACGAGACTCTACATATACACATCCGATGTTTCCATCTGCACGTTCACAAATTAGACACAAGTCTGTGATAGCTGTTTTAAGAAACAAAAAACACGTGCATCCTTGCACAATCATGCACAACTGGGCAAAACAACACAAACCAAAACTATCAGCAAACAAAATTTCACATGGTCATCTCTCTCTCTCTCTCTCTCTCTCTCTCTCTCTCTCTCTGTGTGTGTGTGTGTGTGTGTGTGTGTGTGTGTGTGTGTGTGAGAGAGAGAGAGAGAGAGAGAGAGAGAGAGAGAGAGAGAGAGAGAGAGAGAGAGTGTGTGTGTGTGTGAGTGTGTGTGTGTGTGTGTGTGTGTGTGTGTGTGTGTGTGTGTGTCAGCGAGTGCGTGTATCAGCGAGTGCGTGTGTGTGTGAGTATGTGTACTAGCGAAGGCAGATTCAACCGCGCGAACAAATACACGCATACGCACACACACACACACACACACACACACACACACACACACACACACACACACACACACACACACATTCACATAATAAATATAGTTTATTCATACGCACATACCTTCCCTTGACAGGTAAGCTCATGGCGTTTACAATTTAAAGAATCAACACTCCTACAACCGCTCAACATTACATTCCTACAAAAACTCACACAAACACATGCACACACAAACACATGCACACACATGCACACACAAGCACGCACGCGCAGGCACGCATACACTCAAGTAGTGTCATTGGAAGGGTCAGCCGAGATCGAAGTGTACGGGAAACAGGAGAGGCGGAAGAGATGGGGAGTCATACGACACCGGAAACCAAAACTTGAACACGTCATTCCAGGTTAGTCACACGACAGAACAGTGGAATTTCAAATGTGCACACCGGAAATCTAGACAATCGTGTTTTGCCACACTCACAGCCCCTCCATGACACTCGAGATGATGCTATCGATCAAGACTCCTGCACTGAAGCACAGAGGTCATAACTTTTCCGAACTCGTCACTGCCCGTTTAAAGAGGGCACCTGAATCGACTGCTTTTCCTCCATGTCAATCATTCTTCGCAATCTGCTTTTTCTTTGTCCGCGTCTGTGCGTGCATGCTTGTACTTGTGTGAGCGTGTGTGTGTGTGTGTGTGTGTGTGTGTGTGTGTGCGTGTGTGTGTGTGTGCGATTGTGCGCGCGTGTGTGTGTGTGTGTGTGTGTGTGTGTGTGTGGCGTGTGTGCGCTGCGTGCGTGCGTGCGTGTGTGTGTGCGTGCGTGCGTGCGCGTGTGTGTGTGCGCGCGCGTGTGTGAGATAGAGAGAGACAGAGACAGACAGACAGGCAGACAGACAGACAGACAGACAGACAGACAGACAGACAGACAGACAGACAGACAGACAGACAGACAGACAGACAGACAGACAGACAGACTGGACTAATTCTCATATACATGTAGACCTACTTTGCACGCACGCATGTAAACACACAACACACACGTACACACACACACGTGCGCGCGCACACACACACACGTGCGCGCACACACTCACGCGCGCGCACACACACACACGTGCGCGCACACACACACACACACACACACACACACGAGGTTTGTGGAGGCCATCCCAGACACAACCCCCATCATACAGACAGACAGACGCACATGCCGAGAGGCGCAATGCACCAAGTACAGGCCTCCACCTTGCCAGAGGCCTAGTAGCACTTGCACAGCACTCAAGGACACAAACTTTCCAGTGCACACACAACACTCGCGCGCGCGCCGCACCGCGCAGCGCGCGCACACACACTCACACACGCAAACACACGCGCGCAAACACACACACAACCACACACACAAAAGGACAAGTGCATGCACACGCGATCGAGCGCTTCCACACTCACGCGAACGGACACTCGCACGCACAATGTACACTAACACTAAAACTAACCACATGAGCGTTGGGGCACATACACACCACACACGACTCATATAGACACATGTAGAAATACATCTAGCCGCAGACACTTCCTGCTGAAGCCGCACACATGCACGCTTACACTGTCTCACACACGCAACACACAAGTTCGGTGTAGGCAAACAGGGACAGGCAGATCTCCGTCCGGGCTGCCTACCTGGAGGCTGTCACACCTTCACGTAGCTGTCCCTTACCTGGGGCGATCAAGCTCGCGAGGAAATCCGCATGCCAGCGAGAAATCACACAACACACACTACAGTTCCCCAGCCTGCACAAGCGTGGCCACAGCGGATCCGACAGTCGGTGCCAGTGTGGCTGGAGCGGGGGTCGCAGGTAGACACGAGCTGCAATACACTTCCAGAGCGCGTTCGCCCGCCTGCTCCTCGGCTCTCTCTCTCTCTCTCTCTCTCTCTCTCTCTCTCGCTGTCTAGAGCAGACAGGAAGTTGATAGTGGGGAGGTCAGCGCCTACCCCGCCAGCCCAGGAACCGGGCGTGTAGGTGTGTGTGAACTGCTGCGTCGCTTGCTCTCCCACCCCTGCCGCTTTCCCCCTACCCCACTCCCACCCCACCCACCCCCACCCCAACCCTCCAACTCCCCTTTCTCTCCGACCCCTCCCTATCCAATCTGAGAACTTCCCTGCAGTCGGGCCTTGCTGTTTCACGTGCACCTGTGCGCATGCAGACGACATAGGGACACCGGACGCCATGTGATAGAGAGGACTGCAGTGTCCGAGGAAGAGACATCCTCTCAGCAGAGCAAGCCCTCGCACTAGCAGACGGCAAACCCTGGAGGGCGTAGTCAGACCCCACAAAGCCATACTGCCACGGAATGCAGCAAGCATAAAGGGGGGGACGTGCTGTGTGAATGCTAACGTCTGTTCGCCTGAAGACTCGCACTGACAAAACAGGGTTTTCCTTCGCCTTTCTCTCTGCT
>JAWQFJ010001668.1:0-16896 GCA_034096865.1 Theodoxus fluviatilis
TGCACTGTACCGCTCTCTCCGTGCTGGGTTTCCTGTGCACTGTACCGCTCTCTCCGTGCTGGGTTTCCTGTGCACTGTACCGCTCTCTCCGTGCTGGGTTTCCTGTGCACTGTACCGCTCTCTCCGTGCTGGGTTTCCTGTGCACTGTACCGCTCTCTCTCCGTGCTGGGTTTCCTGTGCACTGTACCGCTCTCTCTCCGTGCTGGGTTTCCTGTGCACTGTACCGCTCTCTCTCCGTGCTGGGTTTCCTGTGCACTGTACCGCTCTCTCTCCGTGCTGGGTTTCCTGTGCACTGTACCGCTCTCTCTCCGTGCTGGGTTTCCTGTGCACTGTACCGCTCTCTCTCCGTGCTGGGTTTCCTGTGCACTGTACCGCTCTCTCTCCGTGCTGGGTTTCCTGTGCACTGTACCGCTCTCTCTCCGTGCTGGGTTTCCTGTGCACTGTACCGCTCTCTCTCCGTGCTGGGTTTCCTGTGCACTGTACCGCTCTCTCTCCGTGCTGGGTTTCCTGTGCACTGTACCGCTCTCTCTCCGTGCTGGGTTTCCTGTGCACTGTACCGCTCTCTCTCCGTGCTGGGTTTCCTGTGCACTGTACCGCTCTCTCTCCGTGCTGGGTTTCCTGTGCACTGTACCGCTCTCTCTCCGTGCTGGGTTTCCTGTGCACTGTACCGCTCTCTCTCCGTGCTGGGTTTCCTGTGCACTGTACCGCTCTCTCTCCGTGCTGGGTTTCCTGTGCACTGTACCGCTCTCTCTCCGTGCTGGGTTTCCTGTGCACTGTACCGCTCTCTCTCCGTGCTGGGTTTCCTGTGCACTGTACCGCTCTCTCTCCGTGCTGGGTTTCCTGTGCACTGTACCGCTCTCTCTCCGTGCTGGGTTTCCTGTGCACTGTACCGCTCTCTCTCCGTGCTGGGTTTCCTGTGCACTGTACCGCTCTCTCTCCGTGCTGGGTTTCCTGTGCACTGTACCGCTCTCTCTCCGTGCTGGGTTTCCTGTGCACTGTAACCGCTCTCTCTCCGTGCTGGGTTTCCTGTGCACTGTACCGCTCTCTCTCCGTGCTGGGTTTCCTGTGCACTGTACCGCTCTCTCTCCGTGCTGGGTTTCCTGTGCACTGTACCGCTCTCTCTCCGTGCTGGGTTTCCTGTGCACTGTACCGCTCTCTCTCCGTGCTGGGTTTCCTGTGCACTGTACCGCTCTCTCCGTGCTGGGTTTCCTGTGCACTGTACCGCTCTCTCCGTGCTGGGTTTCCTGTGCACTGTACCGCTCTCTCTCCGTGCTGGGTTTCCTGCGGTGGGGCGGCCTTCCCTCCTGGCCTGCAGTCTGCCGCCTTGGCAGCCTTGACCAGAGCGGAGCCTGCAGGCAGGTCCGTGTTGCTGGAGAGGCGTGTCTGTGTGACCAGCAGAACAAGGCCTGGAAGACTGCAGGCAATAAGGCACGGAGCTGTGTCTAACCCTCCCCCCCCCCCCCCCCCCTCCCCCTTCCCTATTCATAGAGCTCAGCGGCTTTCACCCATTTCCCTCTTATCTTCCATTGCGTATGGACGCACAGGGCTGTGCCCAATTTTCTTCCCGAAAAACAGAAACAAGTGCGTACACGCGCGCGCACATACACACACGCACTCATAGTAGCATGCATACACACCACACACACACATTCACGCACACAAACATACACACGCACATGCACGCACACACACACACGCACGCACGCATATACGCACACTCGCACACCCCCGCGCACACATACACGCACGCACGCATTCACGCATGCTTTAGATACCCTTCCTCTTTTTCTACGCCTCGCTCTCCCCCTCCCCACCCCTGATAATCTGGGTAGTTGTGTGCATTGCCGCACTGATAAGTTATACAGGCTTCTGTGCCAATGCTGTTGTCAATACTGCGACGTCGCGCTAGATTCACCTGCCGAGGCCTGCACCCTGGAAAGGCGACGGAATGTGGACAACTTACACCAATGTAGCGTAGGCCGCACCTGGCTACGGCGTCGTCGCTGGAGGGAGACCCGATCCTCGCTCTGGAAACGCACGCAACCAAGTCTCGTGTCGGCCTGTCGGCCTCAAACTTCACACAGTGCAAACCCCGCCAGCGAAAACAGTCGTCAGAACGCAAGCCCGAAGCCACGGTCACAAACTTACTTTGAAGATTGCTGTCGACTGCCTCTCTCCAGAGCGCTTGTTACTCCGCCAGACTGCTGTCAGTGCGGGCTCGCCTGTTACTCCAGAGAAGAGTTCCGAAATATAAGATATGTTCCAAGAACGGTGAGGCCTGAATCAGTCACAGATGTGGAAAAATATCTTTCCAGAGAAGAGGTACGACTTGTAAGATGTACGACAAGAACGGTGAGGTCTGAATCAGTCACAGATGTGGAACAAATGTCTTTCCAGAGAAGAGGTACGACTTATAAGATGTACGACAAGAACGGTATGTATGTATGTATGTATGTATGTATGTATTTTGGCTCTTATATAGCGCCAATCTCACACCCAAAGGCATGCTCAAGGCGCTCAACATGTTCACCCTTTGAATAAAAGAGTTTTTAGCTGTGACTTGAAAGTCTGTATTGAAGGAGATTTCCTCAGTCTGTCTGGGATATCGTTCCACAGTTTTGGTCCAGCATACGAGAATGCTCTCTCCCCAGATCTCTTGGTGTTGTAGCGTGGCACATGGAGTAATGACTGCGCCGAAGATCTGAGATCCCTCACAGGCTTATAAGTCTTGAGGAGCTCAACCAGATACAGCGGGGCCAAACCATTGACGCACTTGAACACATGACACAGTGTTTTGAACACTATACGTTGGTAGACAGGCAGCCAGTGTAGCTCTCGAAGGATGGGTGTTATGTAAGAACGACTAGGTGGACGTTTCACTATACGTGCTGTGGTGTTCTGCACCTGTTGAAGTCTTCGGAGATATTCTTGGGTTTCACCTAGCAGAAGGCTATTGCAGTAATCAAGATTAGACATCACCAACGTCAATACAAGAGTTGTGGCCGATTTTTCAGTCGGGCATTGTCTGATACTTGAGATACGTCGGAGCTGCCAGTAGGAGGAAGAGATCGTTCTGCTTACGTGTGGCCCCATAGAAAAATGCTCATCGATCTTTACGTCAAGATATGTCACACATCTTGACGAGGGGACCTCGACTCCCGAAATGGAGATGTTGGATTCTGGGAACAACTGAACATGTACCTTAGAACCGATGATGATGAATTCTGTTTTGTCTTCATTTAATTTCAGACGACTTTTCACCATCCATGTTTTCACATCGGTGCAACATCTCTCCATGGAAGCTTTTGCCGCAGCGAAAGAGTCTTTGTCAGGGTTCGAGGTTGTAAAATGTCTCTCCAGATAAAAGATACGACTTGTAAGATGTACTACAAGAACGGTGGAGTCTGAATAAGACATAGAACTGCAAGGCTTGACGTGTCTTCTGTGCTGTGTGATGACAACCCACGCTTTCACGCAGGCAGAAACTTGGATGGGTGGATGATTGGATGGATGGACAGATGGTTGGATGGATCGACAGATGGATTGATGGACCATCGGACGGATGGATGGATGGTTGGACAGATGGATCGATGGACAGATGGACGGATGGACAGATGGACGGATGGACGGATGGACGGATGGACGGACGGATGGACGTATGGCGCTTTCCCATCCACCAGATTTGCTGGCTATTTATGGTAATTGACCACTCGAATCACTGCAGGTGGTTGAATGTGAACAAGTAAAGCCTTCATTTTCCTAATCATTCGCCCTCTGATGGCGTAGCGAGATGCGGGGTTGGGGTGGCGTGTGGGGGGTCTTACCCCCGACCCACAGAGGGGGAGAAGCTCAGACGAGGAAAGGGCAGTGTTATGGAGGCCGGATGTACATATCTCCCTTTTGGTTTTCGGTTGACTTTTTGTGGTTGTGGAGGACTGTTCTTTCTTTTACGCTTCTGTGCCGCTCTGTTCTGTCTTCCGCGTTGGTTTCTACTCCGTTTTTGCACTGTCCTTTTTTCTTGCCCTGTTGGCAAGGGTTTGAACTGTATTCTATCTTTATCCTTTTAGTCTTGAGATGCTTTTATTGCACGAAGTTCCTGGCGTGAGTTTTTATTCAAGTTGTAACTTTTTGTTAACGGGGGCGAGGATTGTCTTTTTATCATGAAAAGCCGTGAGCGTTTGTCTTAATATATGAGACTGTTAACCAGAAAAGCCACCTGAGATGACCCGGCCTCATCTGACTGTGCAGCTGTTAGCTGTTTATCCTTCTCTTCTTCTTCTTCTTTGCGAGACGCGGCGACCTGCTGTCTGGTAAGCGGAACTGTGTAATGCTCTATACAGGGGTCGAGATTTTAGTGTTATTTTACTAGAGTATGTTATTTTATCGATACCTGTATGTAAATGTTGGTTTGCCATTTTTAACTCGTGAAGGTGAATATATTTTATAAAATGTATCTCCTTTGTTCGTGTGTTTCTTTTTACACGGCTCGAGGTAGTGGCTGCTACCCTTTCTTTTAAATCCCCCCTAGACACGAGTTTTATGTTTTTCATTTCCTCTTTTGACCAGAGGCAGCAACCCTTGGTGGTTTTTAGAATACACATCCTTTTATTTTATTTAACCCTTTGTTACGGAGTGTTTTCGAGCCCGTTTTAACTCTCCTCTTTGTGAGGTAGGAACTTTTATTTTCACCCCGTAACAGGCAGGACAGAACAGTTGCCTGTTGGCACCATGGCCATTGGCTGTTTGCTGAGGACGACTCGCCTGGACACTGGCTTGGTTGGTGGGTTCACGATGGATTTCAAAAACTAAACTGAGGCTGCTCCCATCACCGGAAAAGCTCTTTTTAAATAAATGTTTTAATTCGGTATGTAATGACCAGGAAGAAAGCATTACGTCCTTTACACGTATATTTGTTTCTTTCTTGTATCCTTTCGCATTCTCATTCTCATTTTTTGTCCTTATTATTAACTCATTTTACATATAGAGTCTTTCAACCTACTTAGAGGGGGTCAACTATAAAAGCCACTTTCTAGAAGCAGAGTTCGTCCCCCACCTCCCCACCCCCATCCCACCGCACCACCACCCCACCGCCTCCCTACTTGTAGCTACCATTATTAGAGGACGCAGTCCTTACGGTCGCGGTTTTTTGTTTCTTGGCGGCTGGCAGTCCAGGGGCTTGGCGGCTGGCAGGAGAGAGGCTGACGTCACAGGGATCCTAGAGCTGTCCTTGGCCAAGCTTCACCCGTATTGCCTCTCCTACCCAGGAGTAAAATCGGTTACAGGGCGCTGCACGACGGCCACCGGGGGTGAAATTTCCGAAGAGAAATTTCCTTTAAAAAAGGGCAAATAGAAGTTTAACAAATGTGTCAACACCCCTACTCCGTCCAGGGACTCCTCAGGTGTCCCCAAATGGCGGCTCTACCGCCAGAGAAGCCTGCAAGCGGATGCGTTTTCTGGAGACGAGATGGAGTCAAGCGCGTCCAGTGCACAAGCCCGCTTTCAGTCATGCAAACTGCCAAATCTCTCCACCGTGAACAAAAATAGTATCCCAGAGCTAAAGTTATCTTCTGTGTACCGGCGCTTTGCGTTTTTCTGCGCTCCGTCAAGTTTAACACACACATTCTATTACAAGGCTGTGATGATTAGAAGCAGGTTATTCTTCAACCATCTGTCTCTAAATTTAGCGATATTTTTTCTTCTCTTTTCAATGTTCGACTCGACTTTATCAGCTCCGTCGTCTTCTGTGTAAAATACTGTATATATTTCCCTAGATATTCAATCGATCAAAGGGGTCTTAGTGAAGGCAGGTGTGGTTGGAGGGTGTGCGCGAAGCGAGGGAAGTGAGATGTCGAGTGGTTTGTTCTACAGCCGCTCTCTCGCTGCAGACATCGATCCTCTCATGTCAACGTCCAAACTCTCGCTCATGCGTTCTCATGAGATTTGCTGCTAAACGAGCCTCGCTTTCTAAACTGTTGAGGAGGGAAAGTTCCATAGTAGCTCTGCACGCTCATTCTCTCTCTCTCTCTCTCTCTCTCTCTCTCTCTCTCTCTCTCTCTCTCTCTCTCTCTCTCTCTCTCTCTCTCTCTCTCTCTCTCTCATTTAAGCGGCCCAGACGTCCTCGAGTGCAGACGTGTTGACGCGAGCTCCGACACTGGTAACCTGTTCGTCGGTTTTGTGGCCTAACCCCCCGGATGTTTTTTAACAGATGGCTCGTTTATACCTGCCTATGAGGCATGCATGCAATGATTGACATTGATATGATTCTATATATGTACTTTTCGTGTTTTTCGACACTCGAAATTCGATTTTGAATGACTGAACAGTGCTCACGAAGTGACGATACAACGAGGATGTTTCCAGTGCTCTCGTTCACTCGTGAAACATTAATTGATCATACGTGCACAATGTGTTATTCCTTCTAGGATTATTACTCGTCGGTGGAAAGGCACGGACCTATAAACTGTAAGTTTCAATGCTTTTAATGTTGATTGTGCTACCTCTTGACACTGGTTGCACCCGTGGCTGTATGGCGTTGATGTGTTGAATGACTGCCGCCCTTTCGCCTGCATTGATGTAGCTGGTGCACCATGTGCCCTGTCAGCAAGAGATGAAATTGTGCCTACACTAATTTGAAGTCTAAGTTCTATTTATACTGTGAAATTATCTCCAAGTTGAACATGGGTGGGAAAGTGCCTCGGCGAGTTTCCTCGTAAATAGTCTTCGCCGTGAATGCGTGCACTAGTTCTGCAGACATCGCCTACCATTAGGCTGTGTGTATATGTGCAAGGGTGAACTCGATTGGATACTCTCTCTTGTAACTAACTAATTTGGTAGCGTTTTGTTCCTGAGTTATACGCTACTTTGATTCTGGATGAGTGAACAGAGCTCACGAAGCGATGATAGAGCGTGGATGTTTCAGTGCTCTCTTAAACCCGCGACGTATAAACTGTCCCAACGTGAGACTTATTCCTTCTAATGTAAGAAGGCACGATTCTTGTGTAAGGTAGCTGCGTTAAATCTCGACATTGGGCTGCACTCGTGACTATGTGGAGTTGATGTGTTGGTTGACTGCCGCCCTTGCTGACTGCATACGATTAGACATAGCTGACACCACTTGTGAGGACTATTTTGAGCTGAAACTGATATGAACTACAAGTACTAATTATACCGTGACTTTAGCACCGAGAGTATTTCTCAGGCAGTCTCACCCACCAACGCACCCCTTTTCCACCTCCGCCACCCCACGGAGGAGTCGGATTCATTCAGAGAAATTTATTTTCTGAGGCGTCGTCCTGCTTACGACCACGTGTGTTTGACAACATGGGCATCGACATCGACCAATATAGACAACGAATAGGTTCCCATTATGGCCGAGCACAATCATGGAAGAGGGAAGCGGAGAAATCACGCAGTACATATGGTGATGAAGAATGGAAATCAATAGATATGCCTTGGCCCGTGCAACTTCCCTTTTCCACAGCTCATGTGTGGTTTTCTCGAAGTGGAGCCATGATGGGCTTGATGCTGATGTTTTTATAATTATGTGTCTCTCCTAGTGGCATGTCACAAGACCTCAGCCTCTCACAATGAGCTTACATGACCTCTCAGACAGACTGTTGCTTGCAGGCGACGTAGAAGCCAATCCAGGACCTATTCATGGGGATGATACAGTGTTAAAAAAAGTAGAGGATATTGATATAAATGAGACTATAACCAAATTCCGTTTATAATCAGAGACTTGCTTTATTTCATTATGGATGCAACAGCATGTTAACAACATTTTCAAAGCAAAAATCAACAACAAAATTAGTCACGTGACTTTTTACACGCTTCCCTCCAAAGCAGGGTGACATTTAAAAAATAACAAAAGTTCTGAAAGTCTCTAATAACGGGTTGGGCCTCCGTTAACGGTCAAACAGGCTGTGCAGCGCCTCCTCATGCTGTTGATGTGCTGCCTGATGGTTGCTTGAGGAATTGCAGCCCATTCCTGCTGAAGGACAAGGGCCAGCTGCTGAAGGTTCTGGGGAGCTGGAACGACATCACGGACACGTCTCCCCAGAAAGTCCCACAGGTTTTCAATAGGGGACAGGTCGGGGGACATCGATGGCCATGGCAGGGAATTGATCTGCCGTCTTTGCAGGTGATTCCTGACGACACTTGCTCGATGAGCTGGGGCATTGTCGTCCTACAAGATGAATCCCGGCCCATGGCGGCGTGCAAAGGGCACAACAAGTGGATCAATGATGTTGTCCCGGTAGTAGACACCATTGACATTGCCCTGGCGCACATGAAGGGGCGTTCTGCCAGTGCTGGTGATGCCACCCCACACCATAACGCTGCCCCGCCCAAAGCGGTGGTGAGCAATCATGTTGTCCTGATGATAACGGTCTCTACGATGCCTCCAAACCCGCACCCAGCGATCGTTGAAGCCCAGCTCGAATCTCGATTCGTCCGAAATCATCACGTCACCCCATTGGCGCCTGGTCCTTCGTTGGTGGATGCGGCACCAGGCGCTTCTTGCTTGCGATGGCGTGGTGTGAGAGGCAACACTATCCGCGGTCTAAAGGCGTTCACGTGAGCATCGTGCAACTGGTTTCGGATGGTCTGGGCGGAGACTTGAACCCCTGCTACCCGTTGGAGGTGTTGTCTCAACCGGATAGCACGTTGGATGTTGCTTCGTTGAGCATGATTGGTGATGATCAAGTCTTGACGACGGGTGGTTATTCTTGGTCGCCCCCTTCTAGGCCTGTCGACAACTTCTCCGGTATTAAGGTAACGGTTCCACGGTCTGCTGATGACAGACTGTGAAACACCAAGGTGTCTTGCCACGTTCACCTGCGTACCTCCGGTCTGTAGCATTCCGACTCCGACCCATCTTTGGTCTTCTCTTAGCCGCTGCATGATTTTAACTGAAGTTTTGACCGACTGTGTGGCTAGAACACACTTGCCAGGAGTGAGTACAGTCAAAATTATTCGATTTGCACGAGTTTTTGACGCAGAAAACCTTTGTGTGAAAATGGGGCATTGACCTCAAACTGCCTTTCGTTAATTTACTTTTTTGCACGAGCATCCAGGAACTAGGTCAATGGTGTGAAAATGTAGGGCAATGGTGTGGCTATCCATGACCATCAATAAATAATTCCCGCCTTTTAAGATTCATCTGAATTTTATGCTTCAAACTCAATATCCCCTACTTTTTTTTAACACTGTAGAGTGACCTGTGACACTGACAAATCCTTGATACCAATGTTACTAGAAAATATTGACTTGATTAAATCAGGGATTAATAACATGGCAAGTAATTTATTAAACAGGTTGCAAAGCATAGAATATACTATTCACAGTGGGTTTCCCATGCTCCAAGGTGACATCATCGCTCTTCATAGGTCTATCCAAGAGTTAAGTCATCAGAATGGGTACTTACAGTATGCTTTAATTGAAAGTGAAAGAAAATGACGAGAGTGCAGTGCTGAATTAAACGAAAGAAATCTTGCTTTGCTGAGACAGCAACACCGACTAAAAACTGAAGTAAACTACCTGCACGAAACAACGAACAGGATCTCCAATTCACTAAATGGTAGAAAGGAACTCTCGTCAGGATACTATATGGGTAGGTCATCCTAACCCACAACCTCTGAACTCCCGATCCCCACCCAATAGCACTCCTCCATCCGCCGCTTCTCCCCATAGCACAGTGGCGCGACCTGGCGGCTGAAGGAGACGAGGCCTTTGTGCTGAGTGAAAGCCAGACGCCTGTTGGAGACAAGTGGACCATGTCTGGGGCGCTTCTTAGCCCACCTAGTTGGCAAACAATAGGCCGGTGTCAACATGTGTCAAATATTTGACTGCCTCTACATCTGTTTTCATCATGTTGACACACGTTCATACTGGCTTATTCCTCGCAAGATCTTGCTAGGTTCCTAGCGTGAGCAAGGCGCCCGTGGGCAGATCGCTCAAGACGCCCTCCTGTCCTTGCCTGGCGCTGTCTCAGTGAGAGGCCGCGCTGTCTGTAGCCTCGATGGGAAACCATGTGTGTCCACTTCCTGGTCTCGGGGATGACGAGATGTGGGGCAAGAGGAGGGGTGGGTGGGGTGGGTGGGGGTGGCGGTTTTGCAGTAGTCAGGACACATGCAACGATCTGACTGAATGTTAGGGAAATAAGCGCAAAGCCGACCTGAGTGAAGAGCTCGAGCGTGAATCTGTATGAAAGGTTCACACGCTCGACAGGAACGCCGATAGAAAAGGACGACGGCGAGGATGGCTTTATGAGTGCACCGGCACGACGAGGCTGATAAAGATCTTTTGATAGGTACATGGTTAGGTTCCTGACATAAGCGAGGAAGTGAACTTCTGACGAATCCTTCGCGAAGGTACTTGAAAATGAATCTTAAAGGGGCACACCGACACTTGAGAGTGAACACGAGAGCATCCCTCTCCCCTTGAGAGTGAGCACGACAGGCACCACTGTCCTCTTGAGTGAACACGACAGTATCATTGTCCCCTTGAAAGTGAACACGACGGTATTACTGTCCCATTGAGAGTGAACACGACAATATCACTGTCCTCTTGAAAGTGAACACACAATATCACTGTCCCCTTGAAAGTGCACACGACAGGCATCCCTCTCCCTTTGAGAGTGAACACGACAGGCATCACTCTCCCTTTAAGAGTGAACACGACAGGCATCCCTCTCCCTTTGAGAGTGAACACACAATATCACTGTTCCCTTGAGAGTGAACACGACAGCATCCCTCTCCCTTTGAGAATGAACACTACAGGCATCACTGTCCCCTTGAGAGTGAACACGACAGCATCACTGTCTCCTTGTGAGTGAACACGACAAGCGTCACTTTCCCTTGAGAGTGAACACAACAGCATCACTGTTTCCTTGTGAGTGAACATGACAGCATCACTGTCCCCTTGAGAGTGAACATGACAGCATCACTGTCCCCTTGATAGTGAACACGACAGCATCCCTCTCCCCTTGAGAGTGAACACGACAGCATCCCTCTCCCCTTGAGAGTGAACACGACAGCATCACTGTCCCCTTGAGAGTGAACACGACAGCATCCCTCTCCCCTTGAGAGTGAACACGACAGCATCCCTCTCCCCTTGAGAGTGCACACGACAGCATCACTGTCCCCTTGAGAGTGAACACGACAGCATCACTGTCTCCTTGTGAGTGAACACGACAAGCGTCACTGTCCCCTTGAGAGTGAACACGACAGCATCACTGTCCCCTTGAGAGTGAACACGACAGCATCACTGTCCCCTTGAGAGTGAACACGACAGCATCACTGTCTCCTTGTGAGTGAACACGACAAGCGTCACTGTCCCCTTGAGAGTGAACACGACAGCATCACTGTCCCCTTGAGAGTGAACACGACAGCATCACTGTTTCCTTGAGAGTGAACACGACAGCATCACTGTCCCCTTGAGAGTGAACACGACAGCATCCCTCTCCCCTTGAGAGTGAACACGACAGCATCACTGTCCCCTTGAGAGTGAACACGACAGCATCCCTCTCCCCTTGAGAGTGAACACGACAGCATCACTGTCCCCTTGAGAGTGAACACGACAGCATCACTGTCCCCTTGAGAGTGAACACGACAGCATCACTGTCCCCTTGAGAGTGAACACGACAGCATCACTGTCCCCTTGAGAGTGAACACGACAGCATCACTGTCCCCTTGAGAGTGAACACGACAGCATCACTGTCCCCTTGAGAGTGAACACGACAGCATCACTGTCCCCTTGAGAGTGAACACGACAGCATCACTGTCCCCTTGAGAGTGAACACGACAGCATCACTTTCCCTTGAGAGTGAACACGACAGCATCACTGTCCCCTTGAGAGTGAACACGACAGCATCACTGTCCCCTTGGGAGTGAACACGACAGCATCACTGTCCCCTTGAGAGTGAACACGACAGCATCACTGTCCCCTTGAGTCCCACGAGTGCACTCTGACAGTCACCGAGAAGTCTTGGGTTGGACTCGCCTGAGATCCGATTTTCCCCCGTGTATTGCAGGGAGGGTGTTACCTCTGTGAGAGGAGCATTGGAAGAGGAAGCCAGCAGCCTCTGCCCTCCCCTTGGTGACGTAGCGCCCCGGGCCTAGTGCCACGGTGGCAGAGCGGTGCTACGCCAAGCAAAGACTGACTGGTGGCACGGCTGGCACGGCTGGGTGTGACCCGGAAGTGAATCGACGAGTTTCCTGCGCAGTCTGTTGCTCTTCAAGGAGCGACTTTGCTTTGGCAGGTCTGGCTTGGCTGGCTCCTGCATTATGGAGACGCACGTCACGTTCCGTGCCCGCGGACATCAAGGCCGCGGCTCCATTCAGCCCTGCTTCATTTGACCGAAGTTTAGAACGCATTTCTATATCTCATGTACTCCTGACGCGTGAAGAAAAAACCCAGCATAGCTACCTACACATCAGGCAGTAAGAAAGCAGCTCTGAATTACGTACCGAACAAAGCACTGTGTGTGTGTGTGTGTGTGTGACTGTGTAGTGTGTGTGTGTGTGACTGTGTAGTGTGTGTGTGTGACTGTGTAGTGTGTGTGTGTGTGACTGTGTAGTGTGTGTGTGTGTTTGTGACTGTGTAGTGTGTGTGTGTGACTGTGTAGTGTGTGTGTGTGTGTGTGTGACTGTGTAGTGTGTGTGTGACTGTGCAGTGTGTGTGTGTGACTGTGTAGTGTGTGTGTGTGTGTGAGCCTGTGTAGTGTGTGTGTGTGTGTGCGTGTGTGTGTGTGACTGTGTAGTGTGAGTGTGTGTGTGTGTGACTGTGTAATGTGTGTGTGACTGTGTAGTGTGTGTGTGACTGTGTAATGTGTGCGTGTGCGACTGTGTAGTGTGTGTGTGTGACTGAGTAGTGTGTGTGTGACTGTGTAGCGTGTGTGTGTGTGACTGTGTGTGTGTGAGTGTGTAGTGTGTGTGTGGTGTGTAGTGTGTGTGTGGTGTGTAGTGTGTGTGTGTGTGACTGTGTAGTGTGTGCGTGTGACTGTGTAGTGTGTGTGTGTGTGTGTGACTGTGTAGTGTGTGTGTGTGTGACTGTGTAGTGTGTGTGTGACTGTGTAGTGTGTGTGTGTGACTGTGTAGTGTGTGTGTGACTGTGTAGTGTGTGTGTGTGACTGTGTAGTGTGTGTGTGTGACTGTGTAGTGTGTGTGTGTGACTGTGTAGTGTGTGTGTGTGACTGTGTAGTTTGTGTGTGACTGTGTAATGTGTGCGTGTGTCTGACTGTGTAGTGTGTGTGTGTGTGTGACTCTGTGTGTGTGTGTGTGACTGTGTAGTGTGTGTGTAACTGTGTAGTGTGTGTGTGTGACTGTGTAGTGTGTGTGTGTGTGACTGTGTGTGTGTGTGTGTGAGTGTGACTGTGTAGTGTGTGTGTGCCTGTGAAGTGTGTGTGTGTTGTGTGTGTGTGTGTGTGTGTGTGTGTGTGTGTGTGTGACTGTGTAATGTGTGTGTGTGACTGTGTGTGTGACTGTGTAGTGTGTGTGTGTGTAGTGTGTGTGTGTGTGTGTGACTGTTTAGTGTGTGTGTATGCGTGTGTGTGTGACTGTGTGTGACTGTGTAGTGTGTGTGTGTGTGACTGTGTAGTGCGTGTGGGTGTGTTTGTGTGTGTGACTGTGTAGTGTGTGTGTGTGACTGTGTAGTGTGTGTGTGTGACTGTGTAGTGTGTGTGTGACTGTGTAGTGTGTGTGTGACTGTAATGTGTGCGTGTGACTGTGTAGTGTGTGTGTGACTGTGTAGTGTGTGTGTGACTGTGTAGTGTGTGTGACTGTGTAGTGTGTGTGTGTGTGACTGTGTAGTGTGTGTGTGACTGTGTAGTGTGTGTGTGTAGTGTGTGATTGTGTAGTCTATGTATGACTGTGTAGTGTGTGTGTGTGACTATGTAGTGTGTGTGTGACTGTGTAGTGTGTGTGTGTGTGACTGTGTAGTGTGTGTGTGTGTGACTGTGTAGTGTGTGTATGTGACTGTAGTGTGTGTGTGTGACTGTGCAGTGTGTGTGACTGTGTAGTGTGTGTGTGACTGTGTAGTGTGTGTGTGACTGTGTAGTGTGTGTGTGTTTGTGACTGTGTAGTGTGTGTGTGTGTGACTGTGTAGTGTGTGTGTGTGTGACTGTGTAGTGTGTGTGTGTCTGTGTAGTGTGTGTGTGTGTGTGTGACTGTGTAGTGTGTGTGACTGTGTAGTGCGTGTGTGAATGTGTAGTGTGTGTGTGACTGTGGAGTGTGTGTGTGACTGTGTAGTGTGTGTGTGTGGCTGTGTAAAAAATAAAGAACCGTGGACAGCAACCGACAAAGTATTCTTTCGTGAGTACAGATGGCCCTAAAAAGGGCCGTTCGTAAGCGGACGTAGACCAAGGGGGGTAGAGCCTCCCGCCGAGGGATGTAGACCGCCGAGTCACAAGGACGTGGCGGCTCTGTCTCTGTGGCACTGGCAGGGCTCCGTCCCTGCTGGCAGGTATACGACGTGAAGTACTCTCTTGACAAGCTTTCGGAAATCTTCCTTCATCAGGCCAAGTGTGTGAGAGGCTGGCGGGGACGGCTTAAATAGGGGATCTGTACTCACGAAAGAATACTTTGTCGGTTGCTGTCCACGGTTCTTTATTTTTCAAACAGTATTTCGACCGACCCCGGCACCTCAGTCTGTACTGTGACTGTGTAGTGTGTGTGTGTGTGACTGTGTAGTGTGTGACTGTGTAGTGTGTGTGTGACTGTGTAGTGTGTGTGTGACTGTGTAGAGTGTGTGTGACTGTAGTGTGTGTGTGTGTGACTGTGTAGTGTGTGTGTGTGACCAGAGAGAGAGAGAGAGGAGAGAGAGAGAGAGAGAGAGAGAGAGAGAGAGAGAGAGAGAGAGAGAGAGACATGAAGACTCATGCAGACTTGGTGTGCAAGTCTTGTTGGTTTTAACTATCTGTTTTCATCCCTGTCCCATGTTGGGAAGTCCAAAGTGTATATACATGTATTTGCAGGTGTGCTGTGCCATGGCATTTTCAGGCCCTACCAACAAGCTGGTGGGAAATGCGCGAGTATTTGGGATGCCTGTTGAGAAAGATTTGTGGGCAGTGTGGAGGCTGGCGCACTGGGCCCAAGGTAAAGGCCTGTCTCCATCCCCATTCGTCCCCCGCCCTCTCTTGCCCTCCGCCCCTGCGTGCCACCCCCCCCCCTTGCTGCCCCCTGCCTGCCCAACCTTTTGCCTGCCCCCCCTCTTTGCCCCTCTTCCCCGCCGCTCCACCTCAAGCCTGAGCCCCATCTTGCTCCCCACTTGTTCTCCCCACCCTCTTGCTTTTGCCCCACTCGCTCTTGCCCCCCTCTCTCTTGCCCCCTCGCTCTTGCCCCCTTTTTGCTATTGCCCCCTCTTGCTCCTTGCCCCTCTCTTGCTTCCCTCTTGCCCCTCCCCCCCTCTCGCCCCCCCCTCTCACTCCACTCTTGCTTCCTCTTGCTCCCCTCTGCTTCCCTCTTGCTCCCCTCATGCTTCCCTCTTGCTCCCCTCCCTGCTCCCTTCTCCCCCTTGCTCCCCTTCCCCCTCTTGCTCCCTCCCCTTGCTCCCCTTCCCCTTGCTCCCCTCCCCTGCTCCCTCCCCTTGCTCCCCTCCCCTCTGCTCCCTCCCCTTGCTCCCCTCCCCTTGCTCCCCTCCCTTGCTCCCTCCCTCTTGCTCCCCTCCCCTTGCTCCCTCCCCTTGCTCCCTCTCCCCACTTGCTCCCTCCCTTGCTCCCCCCCTTGCTCCCTCCCTTGCTCCCCTCCCTTGCTCCCTCCCCTTGCTCCCTCCTTGCTCCCCTCCCTTGCTCCCCCTGCTCCCTCTTGCTCCCCTCCCCTTTGCTCCCCTCCCCTTTGCTCCCCTCCCCTTGCTCCCCTCCCTTGCTCCCCCTTCTCCCTCTTGCTCCCTCCCTTTGCTCCCCTCCCCTCTTGCTCCCCTCTCCCCTTGCTCCCCTCCCCTTTGCTCCCTCCCTTGCTCCCCTTTGCTCCCCTCCCTTGCTCCCCTCCCCTCTTGCTCCCTCCCTTGCTCCCCTCCCCTTTGCTCCCCTCCCCTTTGCTCCCCTCCCCTCTGCTCCCCTCCCCTTTGCTCCCCTCCCCTTGCTCCCTCCTCCTCTTGCTCCCCTCTCCCCTTTGCTCCCCTCCCCTGCTCCCCTCCCCTTGCTCCCTCCCTTGCTCCCCTCCCCTTGCTCCTCTCCACTTTGCTCCCCTCCCCTTTGCTCCCCTCCCCTTGCTCCCCTCCCCTTGCTCCTCTCCCTCTTGCTCCCCTCCCCCCTTGCTCCCTCCCTTGCTCCCTACCTTGCTCCCTCCCTTGCTCCCCTCCCCTTGCTCCCCTTCCCCCTTGCTCCCCTCCACTGCTCCCCTCTCTTGCTCCCCTCCCCTGCTCCCCTCCCCCTTGCTCCCCTTCTCCCCTCTTGCTCCCTCCCCTTGCTCCCTCCCTTGCTCCCTCCCTTGCTCCCTCCCTTGCTCCCTCCCTTGCTCCCTCTCCTTGCTCCCTCCCTTGCTCCCTCCTTGCTCCCTCCCTTGCTCCCTCCCTTGCTCCCCTCCCCTTGCTCCCCTCTCCCCTCTTGCTCCCCTCCCCTTGCTCCCCTCCCCTTGCTCCCTCCTGCTCCCCTCCTTGCTCCCCTCCCCTTGCTCCCCTCCCCTTGCTCCCCTCTCCCTCTTGCTCCCCTCCCCCTTGCTCCCCTCCCTTGCTCCCCTCCCCTTTGCTCCCTCCCTTGCTCCCTCCCCTTGCTCCCCCTTCCCCTCTTGCTCCCCTCCCTTGCTCCCTCTCCCCTCTTGCTCCCCTCCCCTTGCTCCCCTCCCTTGCTCCCCTCCTTGCTCCCACCTTTCTCCCCTCTTTGCTCCCTCTGCTCCACTTGCTCCCCTCTTTGCCTCCCCTCTTGCTCCCTCACTTTGCTCCCACCTTTCTCCCCTCTTGTCC
>JAWQFJ010001668.1:19418-24418 GCA_034096865.1 Theodoxus fluviatilis
TTGTATGTGGCCAAGCGCCAGCTTCGGGTTCGAATACTCCCCAGGGAGCGGAGTTGGGGCTGGTACCTGACTGTGTGCGTCTTAAATGTATGTCACTATGTTTGTTGTGAGGTACCAGTGAGGATTGATCAAGATGCCCAGTGATCAGGGGGTAAAGTGTAAAGCGGTTTGAGCACCGATCAATGGTGGAAAGTCGCTATATAAAATCCCACCTTTACCTTTTTACCTTTGGCTGTGTACAAAGCGTGCGGTTTGTGGCCTGTGTGGACGGCTGCTCCGTTCCTTTCCCGGCACTTCAGTGTCCACGTCAAGCTCTTGGCCAGAAGGCGCCGCCACCACGCCCGAGGTGAAGGAATCAAAATGGCAAAGCAGGCTTCATTACAAGGTGGTGGATTGAAGAGAGCCATAGGTTTACGTAAACAGATTGTGGATGAGAGTGACCGCCGAGAAAGGCTCCACTGCACATCACGTGTCAACCAGACCCTCGCGCCAGAGGGAATGCTGTTTCCATTTGTCGCCTTCCTGGAATTACGCACACCGCCAAGTGCGTCCCTTCCCAACCCTAATTCCGTGCCTACTCGCACCGCTACCCCCTACTCTACACCTCCCCTCCCCACCCCCCTATGTGTCTGAGAAACACTGAGGTGAGCAATGCGAATGTTGCATACATACATGTACATGTACGTCTCTCATTTCGCATGACTCATGTGCGTCGACGTAAAACTTTGGGGCAGCGCTACATTTGTAGAATGGCCTTAGTTACTTTATTTCCTTTATTCTGTTTACAAAGGGTTACACACAACATATGCTGCCCATTTTCCAGTAGCCTTTTTTCAATAACCAATCATATTCTCTCCCTCCCTCCCCCCCCCTTTCTCTCTCTCGCTCTCTCTCTCCCTCCCTCCCTCCCTCCCTCCCTCCCTCCCTCCCTACTCTCTCTCTCTCTCTCTCTTCTCTCTCTCTTCCTCTCTCTCTCTCTCTCTCTCTCTCTCTCCCCTCTCTCCTCTTGCTCTCTCTCTCTCTCTCTCTCTCTCTCTCTCTCTCTATCTCTCTTCTCTACTCTCCTCTCCCCTCCCTCCCTCCCTCCCCCCACCCCCCCCCTCTCTCTCTCTCTCCTCTCTCCCTCTCTCCTCTCTCTCTCTCTCCTCCTCTCTCTCTCTCTCTCTCCTCTCCTCCTCTCTCGCTCTCCCCTACCCTCCCCCCTCCCTCCCTCCCCCTCCCTCCCCCTCCCTCCCCCCCCCCCCCCCTCTCTCTCTCTCTGTGTCTTTCTCTCTCTGCCTCTCTCTCTCTCTGCCTCTCTCTCTCTCTCTCTCTGTCTCTCTCTCCCTCCCAACTGCCGACTTTGACTCTGTATCAAGGACGGCTTGACAGTGTCCCCTCAAGACATCAGGACGATACAGCTCTTCCCTCTTGGCCTCTTCACGCTGCTGACGTTTTGTCTTGGGGGAGAAACTGGACTCCTGATAGGACCAGGCCATGCCTTCCGTTTATTGGCCAAGACCATTTTCTTGCAGGAGAGACTGGACACGCCTTTGAATGCTCAAGTGGCGCACGAGGCCAACTTTTGTTGACAAGACAATGTGGGAGCGTTTTTCAGGTCCTTGCTCCCCAGCACTGTCGAAGGCTTGAACTGGCAAGCTGCTTACACAGTGTGCACTGCGTGTCTTTCCAGGCTCCACGGTGGCGCGGGAGAGGGCAGACTCGATGGAGAGGAACGTGCTGCGATGGAAGGGAGGTCACCGAGACAGACTACACCAGCCTGCTGCAGGGTGGCGCGCTGAGGCCGGAGCCTTGCAGGACTTGAGCCAGTCAGGTAGGCGTCCGCCTCGGGTCGGCCTGACCTCCTCTACCTCCACCCTGCAGCCCGGCGTCGCCCGTGTTGTCAAATTTAGAAATGTTTGCCAAAATAAGGCAAAGTTTGCATCCATTTCCACTTTATGGGCGAAATTAAGCTCCATCTCTGGAGCAGGATTGTAGACGTGAAACAATTTTTCTAATGGTTTTAAGACCTCCATCATCATAAATAAGGTTCGTTTCTACACATTCCACTTTTTACCCCGACTCCAAAAGATGTGCCATTTCGCATGACTGATATAATTTGTGAATAATCAAAAATCGTATAATGAGCAAAGTATTATTTCTATGACCGAACATCAATTCTATGCATACTTTTTTGCTTTACAAATTCAGTCCCTGCAGATTTAGATAAGTTCGCGTCAATGGAGTGCATCTGAAGTCATCCAAACTGGATCATCGCTCAGTGGTTCCCTTTTAGTTAAGCACTGTTGCTTAACAACCTCATAAAACGGCTGTTACTAGTCTGGGTTGCAAAGACAATGCGTCAGAATGGGTAGAACATATGTCTTCAAGTTGTTGTAGGTTGAACGATCAGAACTTCACGTTTTACCCGATAATGTCCAGCCAAAGCACACAAGTAAGAAGTAGCCAGTTACACCAGGGAAGTTGTGACCGTTGTGTATCATCAGCCTTTGCCTACTTCAAAGCAAACTGGCCCCAAACTGTCGTGTTGTGACTTTTGCCTTGGACATGTTCCTGGCTTTGGGAAGGGTGGTGGGACAAACGCGTTGATAGGACCTTCCTGTTCTTGGCTCAGTCTCTGGTTCTGCCTTTGTTGCAGACACAGACAGCCTGTGTCTGTGTCCTGGTCATGCACGAGAGGAGCATGCGTGACACAGGGCGTTTTTTACATGGAGGGCTCATCGCTTCACGTCAGCTTACTCCCTATGTGGTGTGAGAGCAACGACAGGGCGGGTCGGATAGGAAGTCTTGCCAGCCTTAGACACACAGCCGTCCAGTGTAATGCACGCAGCCTTCCCTTCGAGTTGAAGTTTTCTCTACTGCCTGGTCAGAGTGGACATTGTGTTCGGGCTCCCCACCCTTGAAAAGATTCCAGTGCAGTAACGACAGACGAGGCAGCCAACCGTTGCCTCTTGCTTGTTCTCGCTGTGAACATCGGGCCCGATGTCCCGAGTCAGTCGCCACGACTTCTGAAGACTGCGATCAATGCTTAATTCAAGTATGCGCTTGTAGACTTCAAACCTATACATTTGCTATGCATCGTCTCATTCATCGTCTAAAAAGCGCACATTCTTGTGTCTCGGGGAGTGCCAACTATTCCCTCATGCGAGGAATGCGTGCAGTTGCCTTTAGTGGGGGGTGGGCGTGGGGCGTGGGGGGTGGGGGATGGGGCGTGGGGGGTGGGGCGTGGGGGGTGGAGGGTGGAGGAAGGAAATGGAAGAGCGCAGGTAGGGTTGGGCAGTACTAGAGACGCATGACGTCATCAAGGCTGCGCATACATTGTGACTGTTTCTGGGAGCGAATTCGGTGAAGGTTCATTTCCTGGTTCGACCATTGCCAGCTCAGTCATCATACAACAGTAATGAATTATTCAAACCCCAGGATGCCAAAAATAATATTTCCGTATCCACAGCTGCCTCCTACAATACATTCTCTCTGTCTCTGTCTGTCTGTCTGTGTGCCCGTTTGCGCGTCTGCGTGTCTGTCTGTCTCTCTCTTCTCTCTGTCTGTATGTCTGTCTGTCTGTCTGTCTGTGTGACTGTGTGTCTGCATCACCTCTCTCCACATTCACTCAATATTCACTCAATTTCTTTCGGCTTTCGTGTCTAGAGGTATCACTAGTGGAAGGGGGTAATAATTAATTCACTCACTCTTTCATCTCACATTCGCATGACACGACACAATCTTTATCAAAGATTATCTTTAATAAGAACTAATCAGTGGTATAATCAAGTTCAATGCAATTGAAACAAAAATCAAACAGGTCAGCCCACACTATGCGACTGAAGGGCAGTGGACTTCCTCACCGTCCCGCAACCAAAGGTTGAACGCATTTGTACTCACAAGTTCCAGTAGACAAACGCCATCAGTTTCTCGACTTCCATCGACAAAAACGTTTCCTTGAAACCGACATCCACTACGGAGTGGATAATCACACTCTCTCACTCAAGGCTCTCCCTTGAGGCAGGAGGAAAAGGCCATTTCACATTTGCGGGTTGACCTACACACGCTCGCTCGAACGAGCAAAAGCTTCAACATTCTGCATGTCACCCAAACGACAACAAATTTTCACACGACAATTTTTTTAATGAGTCTTGGTGAAGGCTGAATCTTCAAACAGGGAAACGCTGTTCTTCTTGCACAAGCTTTCAGATGGTCGGGGGAGGGTTGGAAGAACTATAATGTGTAGTACACGACTACCCCGCATGGCGTCCCGCTGTCAACTACCTTGCGAACGCTCTGGGGTCGACTCGTGAACCCACGGCGCATGCGCCACCGCCCTCAGCCAATGAAAAATTGTTTCAAACCGGTTCAACCCGGTCCCCATACTTTGACGTCAAAGCCTGTTCCCGCCAAAGCTGAACTCTGACCCAGCCACAACCTTTCAAGAAATAAAATATAATGTTCGAACTGTAACAGTCTGTGTGTCTGTCTGTGTGTCTGTCTGTGTGTATGTCTGTGTGTCTGTGTCTGGCTGGCTGGCTGGCTGGCTGGCTGCCTGCCTGCCTGCCTGCCTGCCAAATTACGATTATTTTAGTCTTGACTTGACTTGTCTTGAATGGGCTTGTTTCCAAATTATGGTCTAGGGGTATACACTCACTCAAACTCGCAACACTTTCTCACTCATTCGTTCTATCGAAAACGGAACACGAATAGAAAGACGGTGTGGACAGGCAAAAAATTAAATCATTTAATTTCACCTAACAACGCTAAGCATATATAAATAAATGATTAGTAATGATAATATAATTCAATCTTCAATATAAGATTAACTGCTGTGGTGACCCGCCAATCAATCAAAAGTACTTATCTATCTTGAAGAAGGTGTCCGACGAAAAACACGTGGTAATTTCTGGAACAAGGTAGCTAGCTCGCCTTCACATATATGTATATCGCTTTCACACAAAGGCTCACACCTTTGGGACTCCCGTAGCAGCGGTTTTTTCGATAACACTGGCAAG
>JAWQFJ010001668.1:36918-54418 GCA_034096865.1 Theodoxus fluviatilis
AAACCGCTTTACACTTTACTCCCTGATCACTGGGCAGCATGGTCAATCCTTCACTTGCACCTGACAGCAAACACAGTGGCAGACATTTAAGACACACACAGTCAGGTACCAGCACCAACTCCACTCCCTGGGGAGTATTCCAACCCGATGCTGGCTCATGGCCGCATACAAGGGTTAATCGCACTACAATTTGCCAAGATTGCCCTCTCAGGTACCCGGTTTTACTCCTGGGTGGGGAGAAGCAATGCTAGTCGAGCATCTTTCGCAAGGATGCAACTCTGGGAACCGCGCAGCTTCGAACGCCGTACCCGCTAGCCGCATGCGACTGTAGGTCAAGCGCGCTGACCACTTGGCCACAGATACCAGTTCGTTGACCGCCCTCGATAAACGAACAGCTGGGGGGTAGGGGTGAGGGTGGGGTGGGGGGTGGGGGTGAAGGTGGGGTGGTGTGTGTGTGTGTGTGTGTGTGTGAAAGATTATGTCTTGCCACTGGGTTTGTATTACCTTTTCATGGTTAGATCCCAGACGCTCTGTCGTGCACACAGAATATCATCTTCTCTGTCTGGTTCGTTGACTGTCTTGAATATACGGATTACAACTGAGACTTTCTTGCCGTTGTTGCATGAATTAACTTGTCTGAGAATTACATGCCGTTTATTTGACGAATACAAAGATCCCAGATCTTCGCTATTAACATGTATACACAAAATCTCGTCTTTTCTGTCTGGTTCGTTAAACCACCATCCGAAAAAGGACAACAATTGGCAGTTTTTTTATCACTGCCATTCGTGATCTTATTTACTGGGAAAGACACGCTGTGAGGTATGGAAAGGAGAAAAATTCCAAACACTCCCTCGTACACGGAGAATCTGGTTCTCTCCGTCTGGCTCGTGGTCCACCTCGGATAGACGCACGGTAATAACAGACGGGAAGTATGTGCCCCGGAAATCTGATTTGGCGCGTCGCATGACGTACGGGACAACGACCGCCATTCGAGCTGTCCGCAGCCTCAGCATCGATACAGACGCCATACGATGATGGAATATTCAGTTCTGCAAGCCTCTGTGAGTCGTCCTGATCCTGCTCGCACCTGCCTTGCCCTCTGCTCAACCAAGGCGTCGGCTGTAGTTTGGCTGCGGATGTAGATGGGGTTGTAGTTTGGCTGTGAATGTGGCTGTGGTTGAGGCTGTGGTTGTGGCTGTGGCTGTAGTTTGGCTGTGGATGTGGATGTAGTTGTGGTTGTGGCTGTGAATGTGGCTGTGGTTGAGGCTGTGAATGTGGATGTGGTTGTGGCTGTGGCTGTGAATGTGGCTGTTGTTGAGGCTGAGGATGTGGTTGTGGTTGTGGTATTCATTGTGGCTATGTCTGTGGCAGAAGTCGTGATTGTGATTATGGTTGTCATTGTAGTTGTGGTTGTGACCATGGTTGTAGAAGTGTTGTGTTTATGGATGTGCTTGTGAATGTGAATGTGGATGTGCTTGTGGCTGTGAATGTAGCTGTGGTTGAGGCTGTGAATGTGGCTGTGGTTGAGACTGTGAATGGGGTTGTGGTTGTGGATGTGATTGTGACCGTGGTTTTGAATGTGGATGTGGATCTCGCTGTGATTGTAGATGCGGTTGTAGATGTAACTGTAGCTGTGAATGTGGTTGTGAATGTGGATGTGACTGTAGATGTTGATATACTTGTGGGTGTGGCTGTAGTTGTGGCTGTGGCTGTAGTTGTGGCTGTGGCTGTGGCTGTGGCTGTAGTTGTGGGTGTGGCTGTATTTGTGGGTATGGCTGTAGTTGTGCCTGTGGCTGTAGTTGTGGCTGTGGCTGTAATTGTGGCTGTGGCTGTGGCTGTAGTTGTGGCTGTGGTTGTTATTGTGGATGTGACTGTAGATGTTGATATACTTGTGGGTGTGGCTGTAGTTGTGGCTGTGGCTGTAGTTGTGGCTGTGGCTGGCTGTAGTTGTGGCTGTGACTGTAGTTGTGGCTGTGGCTGTGGCTGTAGTTGTGGCTGTGACTGTAGTTGTGGCTGTGCCTGTGGCTGTAGTTGTGGCTGTGGTTGTGATTGTGGATGTGACTGTGGTTGTGGCTGTGACTTTAGTTGCTGCTGTGGTTGTGATTGTGGATGTGACTATAGTTGTGGATGTGACTATAGTTGTGGATGTGGCTGTAGTTGTGCCTGTGGCTGTAGTTGTGCCTGTGGCTGTAGTTGTGGCTGTGGCTGTAGTTATGGCTGTGGCTTTAGTTGTGGCTGTGGCTGTGGCTGTAGTTGTGATTGTGGCTGTAGTTATGGCTGTGGCTGTAGTTGTGGCTGTGGCTGGCTGTAGTTGTGGCTGTGACTGTAGTTGTGGCTGTGGCTGTGGCTGTAGTTGTGGCTGTGACTGTAGTTGTGGCTGTGCCTGTGGCTGTAGTTGTGGCTGTGGTTGTGATTGTGGATGTGACTGTGGTTGTGGCTGTGACTTTAGTTGCTGCTGTGGTTGTGATTGTGGATGTGACTATAGTTGTGGATGTGACTATAGTTGTGGATGTGGCTGTAGTTGTGCCTGTGGCTGTAGTTGTGCCTGTGGCTGTAGTTGTGGCTGTGGCTGTAGTTATGGCTGTGGCTTTAGTTGTGGCTGTGGCTGTGGCTGTAGTTGTGATTGTGGCTGTAGTTATGGCTGTGGCTGTAGTTGTGGCTGTGGCTGTGGCTGTAGTTGTGCCTGTGGCTGTAGTTGTGCCTGTGGCTGTAGTTGTGCCTGTGGCTGTAGTTGTGGCTGTGGCTGTAGTTGTGGCTGTGGCTGTAGTTATGGCTGTGGCTGTAGTTGTGCCTGTGGCTGTAGTTATGGCTGTGGTTGTAGTTATGGCTGTGGCTGTAGTTGTGGCTGTGGCTGTAGTTGTGGCTGTGGCTGTAGTTGTGGCTGTGGCTGTAGTTGTGGCTGTGGCTGTGGCTGTGGCTGTGGCTGTGGCTGTAGTTGTGGCTGTGGCTGTGGCTGTAGTTATGGCTGTGGCTGTAGTTATGGCTGTGGCTGTAGTTGTGGCTGTGGCTGTAGTTATGGCTGTGGCTGTAGTTGTGGCTGTGGCTGTAGTTGTGGCTGTGGCTGTAGTTGTGGCTGTGGCTGTAGTTATGGCTGTGGCTGTAGTTGTGCCTGTGGCTGTAGTTATGGCTGTGGTTGTAGTTGTGGCTGTGGCTGTAGTTGTGGCTGTGGCTGTAGTTATGGCTGTTGCTGTAGTTATGGCTGTGGCTGTAGTTGTGGCTGTGGCTGTGGCTGTAGTTATGGCTGTTGCTGTAGTTATGGCTGTGGCTGTAGTTGTGGCTGTGGCTGTAGTTATGGCTGTGGCTGTAGTTATGGCTGTGGCTGTAGTTGTGGCTGTGGCTGTGGCTGTAGTTGTGCCTGTGGCTGTAATTATGGCTGTGACTGTAGTTGTGGCTGTGGCTGTGGCTGTGGCTGTGGCTGTGGCTGTGGCTGTGGCTGTAGTTGTGGCTGTGGCTGTGGCTGTGGCTGTAGTTGTGGCTGTGGCTGTAGTTATGGCTGTGGCTGTAGTTATGGCTGTGGCTGTGGCTGTAGTTATGGTTGTGGCTGTGGCTGTGGCTGTGGCTGTGGCTGTGGCTGTAGTTGTGCCTGTGGCTGTAGTTGTGCCTGTGGCTGTAGTTGTGCCTGTGGCTGTAGTTATGGCTGTGGCTGTAGTTGTGGCTGTTGCTGTAGTTGTGGCTGTGGCTGTGGCTGTGGCTGTAGTTGTGGGTGGGGATGTGGCTGTAGTTGTGGCTGTTGCTGTAGTTGTGAATGTGGCTGCAGTTGTGGCTGTGGCTGGCTGTAGTTGTGATTGCGGATGTAGTTGTGACTGGGATGTGGATGTAGTTGTGGGTGTGGATGTGGCTGTAGTTGTGGATGTGGCTGTGGCTCTATTTGTGGATGTGGCTGTAGTTGAGGATGTGGCTGTGGCTGTAGTTGTGGATGTGGCTGTGACGGTAGTTGTGATTGTGGATGTAGTTGTGGATGTGGCTGTAGTTGTGGATATGGATGTGGATGTAGTTGTGGGTGTTGCTGTAGTTGCGATTGTGGCTGTATTTGTGGAATGTGGTTGTAGTTGTGGCTGTGGCTGTAGTTGTGCATGTAGATGTGGCTGTAGATGTTGATATAGTTGTGGGTGTGACTGCAATTGTGGCTGTGACTGTAGTTGTAGATGTGGGTGTACTTGTGGGTGTGGCTGTAGTTGTGGATGTGGCTGTGGCTGTAGTTGTTGATATTGTTGTGGTTGTGACTGCAGTTGTGGATGTGGGTGTAGTTGTGGATGTGGATGTAGTTGTGGCTGTGGATGTAGTTGTGGATGTGGCTGTGGTTGTAGTCGTTGATATAGCTGTGGGTGTGGCTGTAGTTGTGGATGTGGCTGTAGGTCTGGCTGTGGCTGTGGCTGTAGTTGTGGATGTGGACGTGGATGAATATGAGGATGAAGATGTGTATGTGGTGATGGATGCAGAAACGAAATTAAAACAGACTGCCATCAAATCGCGGGCCTCACAGCATCAGCGTGGCATCTTGAGAGCACCGTCATCGTCAGAGTTTGCGTTGCCTATGAATTACGGTTAAGACATTCGAGACTTGATGGAAGAGGAAGAGAAGAAAGCAACCAAAAAAAACACTAGATTCTTGGGTCACTGTTGGTCTCGATAATCATTAGGTTTTGTCAAAGAACCCTCTGCTAATTCGAAGAGAGAGAGAGAGAGAGAGAGAGAGAGAGAGAGAGAGAGAGAGAGAGAGAGAGAGAGAGAGAGAGAGAGAGAGAGAGAGAGAGAGAGAGAGAGAGAGAGAGAGAGAGGGGGGGGGGGAGATTTAACGGCAGCTGGAAAACGAAGAACAGCTTTTCTCTGCTAATAACCGAGTAGATAAAATTATCGAAAACATTCATGCATGCGCACACAAGAAGCTCTGGAGGACAAGATAAAGCCATGGCGATTCCTGGACAGCGGCGTTCATAAACTCCAGCAGAGGAAGACTAGGCAGGCGAGGAGGCTGTGAGGTGAGCATAGAGACTGGAGGAAGAAATGGGCCAGACTTTGGCTCCCCGCAATCTGAAATCAATCCTGTGTTTCTGTCCAATGGCCTGCTCATCAGTCCAATGCCTCTTCACCAGAACCCATGCCCTGTAGAGATGACCATGGACACTGTGTTTCTGTCCAATGGTCTGCTCATCAGTCCAATGCCTCTTCACCAGAACCCATTCTCCATAGAGATGACCATGGACACTGTGTTTCTGTCCAATGGCCTGCTTATTAGTCCAAGATCTCTTCACCAAAACCCATGCCCTGTAGAGATGATCATGGGCAGAAAAGATTCTTCGCGTGCAAAACGGTTGACCGCGATACTGGAAGTGACACACACGTCCCATCCCTGGAGTGGGGGGAATCTGGAATCTTCCTCGCTATGTCCCAATCGGGGGCAACCCTGCGTCATTACTATGTGTTGTGTAACTTTGTGTGCGCGCGAATGAGTATGAATGCACAATATGAACATCCATGATGCATGCACCTTTCCCTCTTCATCACTTCGAGGGTGTTGTTTCAACGTCTCTGACGTGTCCTGAAGCGGTTTGAGCACCGATCAATGGTGGAAAGTCGCTATATAAAATCACACCTTTACCTTTACATTTACCTTTATCATGAAACAAATAATCGTCCTAAAAGGAGTTTTCTCAACCTTCCATCATGTTTACAAGATAGATCACCAGCTCCTGGCAGCCCCATACCCAGTAGTCTCCCCTTCCTGCATGGATGCAAAGTCAGCTCCTCACCCTCTGCTTGCCTATTGAACCCCAGTTTTTAGACAGGCGGATTTAGACGAGCAAGCTTTGATGTTTGATTGCGTGCGAGGCGGAGTGCTCAAGTTCATTGCCTGGAACGGGGGAGATCTGCATTCTTCCTTGATACTTCACTTCACTTCACTTGTCCCGTAATCTGGACGACCGTTGGGGCACCACAGATGATCTGGCAACCAGCTCTCTCCATTCCTCTCGCCTCTCGGACTGTCTCAAGGCTTCGCTGAGCCTCATCCCTGTCCACTCTGAGACGTTGTCCTCCCATCTTTTCCTTTGTCTGCCTCTCCTTCTCCCTCCTTGATACACGTGTAGGTAAAGCGTATACTTCATCTCTGAGGCACAATCTTCCTTCACAGATAAGATCCAGTCATCGTGGCCTGAGTTTGATTGCCCGTACCGTCGATTATTAATCCAGGGTGTCCGCTATTACGCGGGTACACTTGAGTCTGTTAACGATGACATCAGACTCAAATGAAGCACGACCAGCATTGGTCCTGACAAACGTAATGGTGTAGTGCATGCAGATGAGTCTAGTGAACTCTGGAAAGGATGTTTCCGTTCCAGTCATCTTGATCAGGCGTTCACTCGCCGGAGAATAAAGTCCCGTCGCGCTCCACAAGCACACACAAACATGGAAATATCACGTGGAATTACAGCGTAGGTTTATCTCCTCCATCTCCCTCCTCTCCCCTATCCCCTCCCCCTTCTCCCCCCCCCCCCTCCTTCTCTCCCTCCTCCCCCCCCCCTTCTCCCCTCTTTCCTCCTCTTCTCCCTCCTCCCCCCTACCTCCTCACCCTTCTCCCCTCCATCCTCCTGCTCTCCATCTCCCTCCTTCCCCCTACCCCCTTCTTACCCACACCCCCTTCTCCTCTCCCTCCTCCCCCTCCCTCTTCTACCCTCCCTCCTCCTCCCTCCTCCACCTCCCCCTTCTCCCCCCTACCCTCTCCCCTTTCTCCCCGTCCCTCCTCCTCTCCTCCTCCTCGACTCTACCCTCTCCCCCTTCTCCCTCTATATTTTCATATTCTCCTCCTCTCTCTCCCTCCTAACCCTTCCCCCTTCACCCCCCCCCCCCCCCCCCCTTTCTCCTCCTCCTCTCTTCCTCCTTCCTCTCGTCCTTCTTCTGCTTCTCCTTTGCTATGACAGAGATATTCATATTTTACTATGCTTGATGCTATACACTGAAGTGTTGTCGAAGCCATATCTCTGTTTTGAGAACATACTCGAATATCGATTTTCCATTTGTCAAAGTCAACGCCACATCAGGATGGAATATAAGTGGCAATTTTCGCGTCCGTCACTGTCTGCCTGCCTGCCTGCCTGCCTGCCTGCCTGGTCTGTCGTGTCTGTCGTGTCTGTCTGTCTGTCTGTCTGTCTGTCTGTCTGTCTCTCTGTCTGCCTGTCTCTCTGTCTGTCTGTCTGTCTGTCGTGTCTGTCTTGTCTGTCTGTCTTGTCTGTCTGTCTGTCTGTCTGTCTGTCTGTCTGTCTGTCTGTCTGTCTGTCTGTCTGTCTGTCTGTCTGTCTGTCTGTCTGTCTGTCTGTCTGTCTGTCTGTCTGTCTGTCTGTCTGTCTGTCTGTCTGTCTGTCTGTCTGTCTGTCTGTCTGTCTGTCTGTCTGTCTTGTCTGTCTGTCTGTCTTGTCTGTCTGTCTGTCTGTCGCGTCTGTCTGTCGTGTCTGTCTGTCGTGTCTGTCTGTCGTGCCTGTCTGTCCTGTGTGTCTGTCCGTCTGTCTGCCTGCCTGCCTGCCTCTGTCTGTCTGCCTGCCTTCCTGCCTGTCTGTCTGTCTGTGTGTCTGTCTGTCTGCCTGTGTGTCTGCCTGTCTGTCTGTGTGTGTGTGTGTGTGTGTGTCTTATCTGTCTGTCGGTCTGTGTGTCTGTATGTCTGTGTGTATGTCTGTCCTTGTATCTTGTCTGTCTGTGTGTCTGTCTGTCTGTCTGTCTGTCTGTCTGTGTGTCTTGTCTGTCTGTCTGTCTGTCTGTCTGTCTGTCTGTCTGTCTGTCTGTCTGTCTGTGTGTCTGTCTGTCTGTCTGTCTGTCTGTCTGTATGTCTTGTATGTCTGTGTGTCTTGTCTGTCTGTGTGTCTTGTTTGCCTGTGTGTCTTGTCTGTCTTGTCTGTCTTGTGTGTCTTGTCTGTCTTGTCTGTCTTCTGTGTCTTGTTTGTCTGTCTGTGTGTCTGTCTGTGTGTTTGTGTGTGTGTCTGTGTGTATGTGTGTCTGTGTGTCTGTCTGTCTGTCTGTGTGTCTGTATGTCTGTGTGTCTGTGTGTGTGTCTGTCTGTCTGTGCGTGTCTGTGTGTCTGTCTGTGTGTCTGTCTGTGTGTCTGTCTGTGTGTTTTTTTGTGTCTGCCTGCCTGCCTGCCTGCATGTCTGTCTGTCCATCGGCTTTTGCGATGACTGTGCACTTGTTTTCTCATTCACGTTTGCTTTCACCATGCCGAAGGACGGTGGACGATTTGACGGCTCATCGTGAAGGCAAGAGTTTTGTCTGGTCTGGTCTGGTCTGGTCTGGTCTGGTCTGGTCTGGTCTGGTCT
This sequence comes from Theodoxus fluviatilis, assembly GCA_034096865.1. Classification (NCBI taxonomy): domain Eukaryota; kingdom Metazoa; phylum Mollusca; class Gastropoda; order Cycloneritida; family Neritidae; genus Theodoxus; species Theodoxus fluviatilis. The sequence continues at coordinate 45,222 of JAWQFJ010001668.1, forward strand.
GGTCTGGTCTGGTCTGGTCTGGTCTGGTCTGGTCTGGTTTGGTCTTCTGGCCACGGCAAGCGAATGGAAACTCATTTTTACATATGTGAAATTTTTAAAAGCATTTGTCAAAATGTGAGTTTTTCATTCAACGGACCCGAAAAAAGGCCCTTTTCAACTTCCGTCGAAGCTAATCCTCAGTAAGGATGGGATGGAGTTGGAACCATTGCTCGCTGTCACAAGCGTGTGTCATATTTAGGGCGCCTATTTATAGCGCGTAGCTAATGCGTTGACCCCACTGGGCCAACGGTTGCATTTTCTTGTGCAGTCCGTGTTTTTTCTCTTATCAGCATCTACGATGCGGAGGAAGGTTCTAGAACTGTTTTTGCGCATGCGGTTTAGGCATCCAGAGTTATCTTTTTGCAAGGAGACAGATTTAGGGCAGATTGCTCAGTGACGTCGAGGAGATTGCTCAGTGACGTCAGAGGAGCAAGTTGTTAGATTCGGCATGCTTGCCGAATGTTGAGCTCTCTCGGTTTTCACTTTTTGTAAGCGTTGTAGCTTGAAGGTGGCAGACTAGCGTCAGTGTAAGACTTGGTCCTGACGCTGGTACAGTTTGTCGCAACTCCATGGGATTTGGAACCGCGACGGTCGTCTCTTTTCGCTTCAGAAACTTCGCTTTTGGGACAGGAAATCTAAGAAGTCGAAAGTAAGTTTAACCCGTTATCGTTGTCTGTAATGCGCAAGTCTGGTCTCAGCAGTTAGAGAGAACTGGAGCCACGTGGTGAAACACGCAAAACTGTCATGATTTATGTAGTTGTGTTTGTGTGTAGTGATGCTTCGAATATGTGTTATTGTATGTTGTATTGTTTAATTGGGTTTGGTTGTAGTTTGTTGTACTACCCATGGGTTTTCAGTGCAAATCCACAGTAAGTTGGACGAAAGGCATAGTGCTACTGTAAAGGGTTGGGGGCGGGCGGTATCAACGGGGAATAGAAGTATTTTCCGCAGATGCTTCTATTTGGATATTTGTCGCCAGGTTTCCCAGTTTCAACGTTTCAACAGTTTAACGGGTTCAACGGTTCCAAGTTTCTACGTTCAACGCTTCAACGCCTCAACTTTCTCACGTTCCACGTGTCCACGTTCCACTCGACCACGTTTCCAACTTCGACCTGGGCTGGATCCGGCAGCACGTGGTAGACAGTCGTATCAGAGCTGGGGTCATCTTGACTTCAGAGTGCCCCGTGGTGACTGCTCAAGTCTAGCTACGCTGGACTCTGTCCGGCAAGCCGGGACGTCCGACTTTTCCACCCATCACAGACTGTAGGCTCAACACAGCCGCCACTTCTTCATCCCAGTGGGTCAAGGGATATGGAACTGCGGCAACAACATAGCAGGTCATGTAACCTTGGGTCGTCTATCCCCCCCCCCCCCCCCCCCCCCCTCCCCCCAGCCGTTAGTTGTGTGATTCCGGACAATTCCAGGCCGGCATGTGGAACTTTTAAGGACAGTGTGAATGGGCGGAAGAATGTAATTAGCTGGTTCAAGCTAATATTAATTGTATTTGTAGTGTTGTTGTCTGTTTTTTCTTGTCGTCAAATTAAATGTTTTAATTTGGAAGAACAAATGTGTGTGCAGTTATTTTCTTTGGATTTTAGTCCCCTTTTTCCTTCATTTTATTTAATTTCTTGTCACGTGTTATTTTATTTGGCTGTGTGACAAAAATCGCAGTATGTCTATGCCCAGACCACACAGCAGTTAGGTACGCACACGTTGACACTCGCTCCCAACATTCTTCATCAACAATTTCCTGGCGACAGACTCGAACACTCGTCTCAGCCTGTATGCCTGCATCCATCGTCAGACAAACGTCCCCGTCTCAGATCCGAACCATCTTAAAGCAGTTTGATCTGCTTTCACGCTAATCTGAATATTCACCTCCGCCAAGGATGTTATGTTTTACCCTCGGTTAGTTAGTTACTTACCTCCGCCAAGGATGTTATGTTCTACCCTCGGTTAGTTAGGTACCTACGCCAAGAAGGTTATGTTTTACCCTCGGTTAGTTACTTACCTCCGCCAAGGATGTTATGTTTTACCCTCGGTTAGTTACTTACCTCCGCCAAGGAGGTGATGTTTTACCCTCGGTTAGTTACTTACCTCCGCCAAGGAGGTGATGTTTTACCCTCAGTTAGTTACTGACCACCGCCAAGGAGGTTATGTTTTACCCTCGGTTAGTTACTTACCTCCGTCAAGTAGGTAATGTTTTACCCTCGGTTAGTTACTTACCTCCGCCAAGGAGGTTATGTTTTACCCTCGGTTAGTTACTTACCTCCGCCAAGTAGGTTATGTTTTACCCTCGGTTAGTTACTTACCTCCGCCAAGGAGGTTATGTTTTACCCTCGGTTAGTTACTTACCTCCGCCAAGGAGGTTATGTTTTACCCTCGGTTAGTTACTTACCTCCGCCAAGGAGGCTATGTTTTACCCTCGGTTTGTACGTTAGTTACCTCCGCCAAGAAGGTTATGTTTTACCCTCGGTTAGTTACTTACCTCCGCCAAGGAGGTTATGTTTTACACTCGGTTAGTTACTTACCTCCGCCAAGGAGGTTATATTTTACCCTCGGTTAGTTACTTACCTCCGTCAAGGAAGTTTTTAATCGGTTAGTTAGTCAGTTCGTTGATTCGTTCGTTAATTTGTTCGTCATTTGGCAAAATAACTCAAAAAGTCCTAAACGGACTCTGATTGACTTCGGTGTTAGGTCAGGGTTTCACCCAAGGAACGATTCCTTAAATCTCGGAGGTTACCTGCTATCTAGTTTTGCAATTACTACCATAAAGATAAATCTATTCGCCCTGGAGCGGGTTTGAAAATAGGTAGTCGATCTTGGTCGCAAGACCTTGCTTCGCAGTAAGAGCTAGCTATAAAAAAAAACTACCCAACGTGACGAACTAATGCGCATGCGTAGACGTCACGACAAGAGGTGAACTAGCCACATTTCAATGGCCGACGTGTTGCCGGTTCATTCAGAAAACGCTCTATTTCGAGATACTAGCAACCCATCCAAAGAAAATATAAGCCATGCACAGCATTAATTTATCAAAGGTGTATGTTGAATGCATTAATAGATCGTGAAACCTCCTACAGTTTACACATCGAATGCAGGTCAACGCATCCACGCCGAACTTTTGTCTCCAAGATGGCGGCGCGCACTGTACTCATGCTGTCCGTCATCTTGAATCTTAAAAGCTAGGCACCTCTCCAGCTGCCTCGCTCAGTCTACGCTCGTCTTTGATTGGCTCGCTAGCAAGCAAAGAATGAAACTGCCCATTCGGCGAGATCTGCGTAGATCTACCGAGATCTTCGCATTTTCAAACCCGTCCCTGGGCGTGTGCTGCAAGCCAGCGTGTGCGTTCCACACTCAGAGACCTCTAGCAGGCGCTAAAATGAATTGTCCTGGCTAGCACAACATGATGCCTGAATTATACAGACCATGGAAGAGATGCTGAGATATCTCCCCTGCTGTGGCTGCCTTGGCGGAGGTTTGCGGCTGTGAGTGCTCTCTAGATTGAGTTGTTTCTCGTAGGATAGTTTCGCTAACGTTTTGTTGGTGTTGTTGTTGTTGTTGTTGTTGTTGTTGATGCTGATGTTGTTTTGTTGTTGTTGATGTTGATGATGTTGACGTTTGAAATGGCAGCCCCAGGCTTCCGAGTGAGTTTATGTCATCTAAACTCTACTGCGAAACAATCTTTGTCAGTTCTTCACGAAACGTACATTCTGAAGATGATTATCTCAACAACTCGGGGTTCTTGAGGAAGTAGCACTTGCCTCCATGCCAAACGGGTTGGCAGGTACTTCAGGAGCTCCACGGGCAACGAAGCTTCGGAGGAACCAGAGAGAGCGATATGAACGTGTCCTTCAAGGATGAATTTGTGGGATTTTTCCCCTATGGTGTGACGTCCAATCTTTGCTTGGGTCAACAGTCGGACATGCTGGCAGAGATACCTCAAAGGCAGGCCCTCGGGAGAAACGATTCTCGTGTGACCTGACCCGGCGGCGCAATCAATGGAAGGAGGAAGAGATTCTCCACAGAGACGAACATGCCGCAGAACCCATTCTTCCCGCCGTGTTCCCTCCACGTGTGTCTGCCCCAATATCCTCACCCAGAGGGAAAATATCGAGGTGTTCACAAACAATGTCCCCCAAATATGCTTGCCCCTGCGTCCAAGCTCAACAGCACGACAGGGATCCTGCTCGAGTGTGGGTGAGCCGTGGAAATCAGTTTTACAGCGAGTTTCCCCAGATGTACCTTCCCTGTTATTCAAAGCAAAAAGAGCGATATTTTATTATCATCCATACCCAACAAAGCAACAGAGAAGCACCACAGAAAAGGTAAACTGGGAAATATGTCTTTCCCATCAAGTTTTTACCGAAAGTACCTGGCGTAGGATTCACATCCACTAGAACGACAGGAACATTTCACTAAGAAAATGCACATTCTGGACGTAACCCATTGCTCCAAGTGTTCCCCACATGTGTCTGCCCCAGTATCGAAATTCCAAAGATTTGCAGAGACAATCTGCAAAGAAAAGGTGTGTTATTTACATAAAGTTTTCCTTATGTGTATCTATCAACACTGCAAGGAACAACAGGGATTGTCTGCAAAGAAAAGACGCGCTCTGGAGATAATTTTTTTAACATCAAGTCCCTCCCATGTGTATCTGCTCAAGCAACCACTTCCAACAGATATACTGTGGAGAGGTACTCCCCCACGAACGGATATTAGTTATGGCCACCTCCAGATTTTTCGAGAGTGGTATGAGACATTGAAGACAACCTTTGAGCACAGTGCTGCAAAGAAGTGAAACTTGATTCCTAGAAACAAAACAAAAAATTACATCACGTATAATTCAGGAAATGAAATCTGCAAAAATATCTTCTCTCTATCTGTACTTCCTGAAACATCGCACCGAGTTTTCTTCTGTCGTACTTGTCCTCATATCCACACTCAATGCAAAGACAAATATGCTCCACAAAGTGGTAATACAATTTCTTACACAATTTTTTTCTCTTCATTTTACCCGAATAAGTGTCCTCGCCCGATGCAAAGTCAAAGATACTTCGCGAAAAACGGTCGCGTTGGAGTGTCCATTTCTTACAGTAAGTTTTTCTCTCATTGCAACCGAGTATCCACACTCAAGAAAACGAGAGAAATATTCCAGAATAATAACCGCGGTGAAGAATCCCTTTCCCACACCGAGGTTTCTCACGCCATGCCTGTCCCGGCACCCACACCCCATTGACAGAAGATAAACTCCATAGAAACCTGGAGTTGAGGACACTTCATCCCTCGTATAAACTGTTCGCCCCATTGTATCTGCGCGACAGCCGAGCTCCTGCTCACCGACAGCAATCCCAGACAGGACAGATGGAGGATTCCAGGGCACTTGCCTCTGTGCACTGCTGGCTGCCCTGGGGAAGACCTTTCGCTCTCTGCCTTCGATCTGCCACGACGCCAAGGGAGTGTTTGGAGACAGCAGCAAAACTCGCCACTCGACACGTCTTCTTCCACCGTCTCCCGGAAGCTGGTGATTTTGTAGACAGTTCCCATATAGGGTTGGGGGATTGAGGGTGAGGTGGTGATTGGAGCTAGGGAGGGGGGGAGGGGAGTGGGTTTGGGAAGGGGAGGGGGGAGGGGAGGGGGATTGGGAAGGGGAGGGGATTTCGAGTCGAAGAGGTGGATTGCTTTCTCCTCTGTCCTCCAGGAAACGCTCTCGGAATGTGGATGGGCAAATACGAGTAAACAGAATAGGAGTGATAGGAAAAGAGAGGCGGAGGAGGAAGAGAGAAGTGGTTCAGGCGGACGGGGGGAAAGAGCGAGAAAGCCAAGACAAGGGAGAGGAACCAAAGTAATGATGAGAGGGAAAAGACAATGGAGAGCAAAATGATTGGAAATAGTTATTTGTTTGCTTGTTACTTCGTTTTTATCGATCGCATTTTGTGTGTTTGTTTGTTGGGTTGTCCGTTTTTTAAATCTTTTGCTTGTCTGAGTCCCATACATGTTAGCATCACATGTTATTTCGTGAAAGGACAGTTAGTGTCGGATTATTCAAACAGTTACGTACGTCAACACAGAGGCACTATTAGATCTTGGGGAAGAGAGGCAGTAAAGAGAAGTCTCAGAAGGAGGCGGGGGTGGGCGATTCATGATAATGAGGGAGTAGAGCAATATGATGGCAAATGGGGAAGACACACGCAATAGAATGAATGAATGAATAATGAATGAATGAACGAAGGAACGAACGAACGAATGAATGAATGAACGAATGTACGAACGAATTAATAAAGATTTCAGGTTTATGAGCCTTTGCAGACTATGTCAAGCCACGAAAGGAAATGTGCAAAGGTTGGTTGCTTTATTAAAAAAACCCAGCAATGATGAAAACATATTCATACTGCACTTCTTTTGTTTTCAATACATCCCCCTCCCCCCCGCCCCTCCCCCCAATTAAAAAAAAGTTAAACTTTGTGTTTTAGAGGCCAATGTATGAGCTCTGAATGAAGGACTGAAAGTCACGGGACTCGCTGCTGTGACGTAGAAGCGGGTGCACACATTTCGAGCGACATGCTGCATTTCCACACAGCCACAAAGAGACACTGGCAGGCTCTTCCAACAGAGCCGTCTATTGCATCGCTTGAAATTAGCATAACGTGAGTGGGTCAAAGATCAGCACGCCTGTGTTTCCGCACAAACAGCCTAACTTGTTGAATTCTAATCCCCTCTGCCGTCCCCTCCACACACAAAAATCGGGATCACTTCCACTGATGGACCACACCAGAGGACTCGTCCGAGGAGAGGGGTGCGGACCCCGCTCCGCTAGCGGGCCACGGCATCTGATTGGCTACGTTTTTGCAAAGGTGGTTTTGCTCGAAACAGAGCCGAATCGCCTTGACGACTGCTGCAAATATGATTTTCATTGTAACCCAATTCAGCTGAAAGCGCATTGTGTACACCAGTTTGTTAATTATTAACACTTTATTGTCATTTTGTGGGTGGAATAACCGTAGAAGATTGCGTATGTGAGCTAGCAAGCACGTAATAATTTAGTTCTCATTCTGTGTGAGTCACTGCGAATTAAACGACCAACATCACACCCCTTTCCTCGGACGAGTCCACTAGTGTGGCCCATCAGTGCAAGGGATTCCCCAAAATCATTCAAGGGGTCGTTAGCGCACACGCCAGTGCCGTCAGCGGTTAAAACCTGTCGTCTGCTAGCGCTAGACTGTCCACAGCTGAGAATTGCTGGTCACTCGACTCGATATGATCTGGGTCACATGACCTGCTTGGATTTACATTGGAGTAAGTGATTGGTACACACTCAGTCAGTGTCACTCAGATCGCTCTCGACAGCTGAGCCAAATGTTTCAAATGACGCCGTGATGCTAAACACGCATGAAATGTTGCGTGCAGCCGATGTCTCTGTAACCACCGCGATCGTGGTTTTGACGAGGCTATGTCGATATATTTTTTTAAAAACGTGTGTCTAAACATAGTGTTCGTCGATAATCACATTGGACGATATGAATAGATCTGATGTCATTTTCGCGCCTAAAGTTTGTTGCACCATGCTGATTAGACAGTTGGTTCGCGCCTTTCTACAGTTACATCACAGAGGTTTCCAAGGTCTATTCATATCGACGGACGATTTTCCAGACATCTATTAATACGGGGGACGATTTTTGTTACAAAAAAACGTGTGTCCAAACATAGAACGGACGTTGATCTACAGACAGATCGGGAAATTCCCGGTCGACTGAAATGGCAAGAAACGTTCTAATTGTAGATCGACGAACGCACTGTGTAGGTCGAACGTCACTTGCAGGGTTTTCCAGATCTATTCATAGATCGACGAACACTCTATGTATAGACACACGTTTTTTGTTGCGACTGGCTGCTTACTTAGCAGTACGTCGTGCCTATTGTGTCGTTCCTGCGGTCACGCTGACTGACTGCAGGTTTTCTTGCTTCTTTATCTCGAAAGACTTTGACCGGTTCGAAGTGGTATGACTCTCTTGCGGGTTTGCGAAAGGGGGCGATGTTAAACTCCTCGTTGAACTCGAAGTCTATCTTGTATTTACCTCCCTCTTACTCTCCGGTGTGACGTAGGAGGGTGGCGTCTTGGAGACAATATGGCGTCGATACTGACTAGTCAATTAGTTCGAAAAGTGTTTGATATACATTTATTTTGCAGTAGTCGGTATTTTCAAGTATGCCTTTGTATTCGTGTGCATATCCTCGAATATTGTATGAATATTGAATGAATATTGTATGAATATTGTATGAATATTGTATGAATATTGTATGAATATTGTATGAATATTGTATGAGTATTGTATGAATATTGTATGAATATTGAATGAATATTGCATGAATATTGCATGAATATTGTATGAATATTGCATGAATATTACATGAATATTGTATGAATATTGCATGAATATTGCATGAATATTGTATGAATATTGTATGAATATTGCATGAATATTGTATGAATATTGCATGAATATTGTATGAATATTGTATGAATATTGTATGAATATTGTATGAATATTGTATGAATATTGCATGAATATTGTATGAATATTGCATGAATATTGTATGAATATTGTATGAATATTGTATGAATATTGTATGAATATTGCATGAATATTGTATGAAAAACGCCCCAAACTTCGCACTTTTCCTTCAACTACAGATTCATCGAAGCTGCTAGTCCATTCCTGATTTCTTCAATAATTCGTCCATTACGATTCGCGTAGGGAGATGGGGGGGGGGGGGGGGGGGAGGGGGGGGGGGACAAAGGGGGGGGGGGAGGGGGATGAGAGGGAGAGGAAAGGTGGAACCAATGGACAGGGGAAGGAGGGGTAAATGGGTGGGTGTGGGTGGAGGGTGGGGGTGTGTGATATTGAGACGAGCGAGAGGAATAGCAGACTGCATTCCAGTCCCATAGAGACTTCGCCTACCGGCGAAAGTGTCTCTAGCACAGTTGACATCACGTGATGAAAGGTTTTCGTCCGAAATATGCAAATGGAGGTCACACGAGAGGCTTGTGGGATAGCCGATCTGCTACCCGACATACGCCGTTAAAGTAGTTCTAAGACTATTTCGCACAAAACTCTTAACTTACTCTTGTTGAAGCAATAAACAAGCGTTTATCCCTC
>JAWQFJ010001668.1:59418-61841 GCA_034096865.1 Theodoxus fluviatilis
GAGAGAGAGAGAGAGAGAACCACCCCACCCGTTGTTGTACATGTGAGAGGTTGCGGGTTCAAACCCGATCTTTTTTTTTTTTTTTGTTTAATGCCAAAACCTGGAGGTTCAGCGCCAGCGGTTTTTATTTTATCTCAATGAATTCTAAGTATTTTTCACTTTCTAAGGTTCTTTTCAAGGATCGATATCACGAATTTAGCTGTTCCATCTCTAACTATAGCAACGTTGTAGCCTATTTATGAATTTTACAAGAACACTTCTCTCTGTAGTAGCGCTTCCATTTCTCCAGATATACGCATAGCCGGCCTTGCATATTACATTTTCAACTGACTTTGCCCAGTTTAGATCATCTGGAATCTTTGTGTTAGATAACATGAGGTAGGCTTGCCTGGGTAGCCTATCATCGGTCATTTTAGTAAGTATAATCCAGTACTTTATTGCTCTCATTGTACGGTTTATAGCAAGTGGAAACCTTCCTGTTTCTCCATAAACCAAACTATTAGGTGTTCTTTTGTCCACATTTAAGAAACAGATGTGCTAAGCTGAGAGCGAGAGCGAGAGCGAGCGAGAGAGAGAGAGAGAGTAGAGAGAGAGAGGGAGAGAAATACAACGCATATCACTACAAGGGGGACACAAGCAGACACAGGCAGACAGGCAGGCAGGCAGACAGACAGACAGACACACATAGACAGGCAGACAGACACGGGGGACACAGGCAGACAGAACAAGGGGGACACAGGCAGACAGAACAAGGGGGACACAGGCAGACAGAACAAGGGGGACCTGGCTTGGCTAGTGTTGACCCAAGAAGCCTCCTCCTACCAGCTTCTGTCCACACGCCCACAACCCATCCGTCAGTGACGTCAGAGCCGCTCTTCCCTTCCCTTTCAGAAACGGGGGGCCGATGCAGGGGGGGGGGGGGGGGGGGGGGGGGGGGAGAAAGGGGATGGGAGAGGAGACGGAGTGTATGGGCAAGATTAAGGGCTTATCCTCCCTGCCCCTGAGGGTAAAAACCCGGATGTCTATCTCGACTCCAGCAGCTGAAACGAAACTTTTCCCCAGCGCGAAATCCTCCGGTGTAGCGCCGTGCATAGATTCCGGTGATAGGTTATGCTTTTATTTTAACTGCATGATCCACGGGGGGAAAACATGTTTTAATTTGTAGATAGACTGGTTAGGCAGGCTCTGATGCAGTGTGTTCCTGTAAAGAGTTTCTTTTCCAGTGTTGTCTGCAAAAAGCCAAAGACTTGACAGCACGCGAGCGATGGGAAGGGGGCAAATCGGTTTGAATGTCAGTTGCTTTGACATCCTCTCGGTGCGCCATCGCTCATCTACAAGACATCGGAACTCGTGACATTTTCTTTGTGGATCAGCACATCTATAGATGTACATTCAGTGTTCACATGTGTGCGATGCATGTTTCATTTGCAGCTGGCTTCGAACACCGAAAACAACTCAACCTAGCAACGATAGTGAATGATGATGAGTGATGATAATGATGAGTGATGATGATGATGATGATGATGATGATGATGATGATGATGATGATGATGATGATGATGATGATGACGATATCGATGACGATGACGATGACGATGACGATGACGATGACGATGATGATGAGGAGGAGGAGGGGGAGGAGGAGGAGGAGGAGGGAGGAAGGAGGGGAGGGAGAGGAGGAGGAGGAGGAGGATGGGAGGAGGAGGAGGGAGGAGGAGGGGAGGGGCGAGAGGGAGGAGGAGGAGGAGGAGAGGAGGAGGAGGGGGGAGCGGGTAGGGGGAGAGGAGTGGGAGGGGGGGGAGGGGAGGGGAGGGGAGGGAACGGGGAGGGGAGGGGGAGAGGAGGAGGGGATTGAGGAGGGGAGGGAGGAGGGGGAGGAGAAGGGGGGGAGGAGGAGGAGTAGGGGAAGGGGAGGAGGAGGAGGAGGAGGAGGAGGAGGAGGAGGAGGAGGAGGAGGAGGAGGAGGAGGACAATAATGAGAATGAGATTATTTCGATGACAACAACAGCGACGACTACAGTGGCGGTGGTGGTAATGATAGTGGTGGTGCTGAATAGTTTCAGAGGAGGGGATGGCAACGCTAACGGCGATGACGAAGACGACAACGACGACGACGACGATAATGATGATGATGATGATGATGATGATGATGATGATGATGATGATGATGATGATGATGATGATGATGATGATGATGATGATGATGATGATGATGGTGATGATGATGATGAAAACAACAACTGTAAGACAATGGGATGATGATATGATAACGACGACGATAGTGACGATGACGGCACTCATCCCAGAACCACGCATTAGAAGGCAACGGGGAAAACAAAACACGCGTTATGATCATTCATTTTTCAAGGTGCTCGTAGACAAGGACAGTTTTCTTGTTCAAAGCGCTTGCATTCCCTTTTTTA